>CAKLNU010000632.1:0-225068 GCA_922788865.1 Poeciliopsis turneri | reverse complement strand
TAACCTAACCTAACCTAACCTAACCCTAACCCTAACCTAACCCTAACCTAACCTAACCTAACCTAACCTAACCTGGCTTCTTGACCTAACCTAACCTGGCCTAGCCTAGCCCTATCTTTCTTCTTTGCCTGGCCATAGCCTACAGCCCTATGCCTGGCCTGGCCTGGCCTAGCCTGGCCTAGCCCTGGCCTAACCTGGCCTAACCTAACCTAGCCTAGCCTAACCTAGCCCTAGCCTAACCCTAGCCTAACCTAACCTAACCCCTAGCCTAACCTAGCCTAGCCTAACCCAACCTAACCTAACCTAACCCTAACCCTTACCTAACCTAACCTAACCCTAGCCTCAAACCCTAAAGTCCCTAGCCCTAAAGTCCAAACCCTAAAGTCCAAACCCCAAACCCTAAGTTCAAACCCTAAAGTTCAAACCCTAAGTTCAAACCCTAAAAGTCCAAACCCTAAAGTCCAAACCCTAAAGTCCAAACCCTAAAGTCCAAACCCTAAAGTCCAAACCCTAAAGTCCAAACCCTAAAGTCCAAACCCTAAAGTCCAAACCCTAAAGTCCAAACCCTAAAGTCCAAACCCTAAAGTCCAAACCCTAAAGTCCAAACCCTAAAGTCCAAACCCTAAAGAAAGGTTTTGCCAGGCCCACCTATTCCTTAAGAATGAATAAGTTTAATGTATTTTAGAAATCTAAAATTTATAAATTCCATATTTTAAATGTATAAGACATAACTTGCATTTCTGTACATTTTAACATTAAGAGTTTATAAATCTAATTTAATTTTTGGGAATTTAATTTAAACTATACCCACTTAGAGAAAGTACATAGATGTTGAACTTAACTTCCTATGAAGAGGGATAAACATTTGGCATGTACTGCAAAAATTTTGTAACATAGGAGCTGCTGCCCACATGTTATTTTATTGTCCTGCCACATTAGAGCTACAATTGCTGGAAGCCATTTGGTTAAGTTAACAGAAGCGTTTTATCCTAAATACTTTCTGGTAGAAAAAAAAATAATGAAGTCACATTTTTGGAAGATTGGTGCATACGTTAAATATTTTTAAAGTTGAACTATTTGTTGATAATGCTCCTTAAAATTTAATCTTACAGATAAGGACTGTAAGATTTAAAGTTAACTAAGGGAATTCTTTGTAAAAAAAAAAAAAAAAAAAAAGGTTAGGGTATTATAAATTGCTGCTGTTCTAAATGGTTAATT
The DNA here is from genome assembly GCA_922788865.1 of Poeciliopsis turneri. NCBI lineage: Eukaryota > Metazoa > Chordata > Actinopteri > Cyprinodontiformes > Poeciliidae > Poeciliopsis > Poeciliopsis turneri. Next base: position 223,850 of record CAKLNU010000632.1, on the reverse strand, counting down.
TCACTCTCTGAATAACTTTACCTTTAAATTACAATTATTTTAAATTAAATATTGGGATGTTAGTTTTCCATTAACTAGTATAGAGTAAACTGAACATTTTATGAATAAATCTAAAAAAGATTTTTACTACATTTTTCCAGAACACTTCTCTTTAAAGCGATGGAGCTACTGGTGTTAAATAGTGGCCCAAAAAAATGGATATCAAAGGTGCAAGTTAAAGATTTGGGATTTGGAAATAGTTGGCTAAATGTAACAGAAACATCTGTGTGGGAGGTGAAGAGCATCATGCTCTTTTTACATGGAAGCAGCCTAAAATGTGTTGGCTTAGCTTGACTTAAGAGTGAAAAAGTGTCCATTGAAGGCCAGACCCATATGTAAAAGGTGGAAAACTTCAACAATGCAATGCAAAGTTAAAGTGCATAACTACAAATTAGGGTGCATTTTTATTTGCAAGGTGCTCTTCTAAAAGGCAGATTGCAATTGTTACAAGGCTGTTTAGACATAACTATAAAAGCTATATAACAGTTACAGCTATACTGTGTATAATTTTGGAGCTCTGAAATAATACTAATGTGAACAGGAACTAAAGAGTTTTGGATTTCATTAATCAATTGTGAAACTGTCGTCTTTGACATTTAAAATGAATCTCCTGATACGTTAATTTTTCTCAGCAACTAAATCATGTAAAAAGAGTTTTATTTGAGCCGATTGGGAGTGTAACAGTTACGGGCTAAGCAGCTAACTGCGGCTACAAAAGCAGAGTCAGAAAAGTGGCCCTTTAAGGAGTCTGAGGGTGTGAATGGAAAAAAACAACCAGTCCTTTTGGCTTTTGTGTATATATATATATTAAGTGATTTGTATAAAAACAGACAATTGCACAGTGCAGGGAGACAAGATAATTAACTCAAAATAAATTAGTGTCCAAGATCATGAAGTCCATAGTTCTTTGTTCCTAGCTCACCATCTTCAGATCCGGGTGAGGATCTGATCCATCAGGAAAATAAAAACCCGACCTAAAAGGTCAGAAAACCCATTAAGTACTTCTATCAAACAATTGTTTACAAACATAGTACAGAAAAATTGATTAAATTCAAGCATGTTGAATGCAATTGCATAATTTCTAATCATACATAAACATTTTAATCAGGTTAACTTAACCATAATTCAAATAAAGTAAAACAGAAAATATCCAGAAATCAAAATAAATCAAATACTCAAGCAGAGTGAGAAAAAGGGGGAAAAAATATATATTGCGCAATATCAACCTCAAGTGTAGCTACATTCTTTCATTTTAACTTCACTGCCTTAAAATCTGTGTCGAGACACACACAAAATTCAGACAGGAGTTACCTTCTCAGAGAGTGGGCCGTACTGGGCCGCAATCAGCTGGGTCAGAATCCAATGCGACGGTCCAGGTAAGCCGTGCCAATAATTCTAAAAACAACGCTCCAATGAGCAATCCAACAAGTTTCAATTATAAAAGCAATAATACTATTAAATAAACTCACCACGCAATCAAATCAGGATATTCAAATGTTTGGGCGCGTTTGTGCCGAAGACGCCAACAGCAGGAAGCCACAATCACCGTGAAACAGCTGAGCATGTTTAACCTGCGCGCTGGAGGCGGCTTTAAATAAGCTGGAGAGTTTGGGACACCACAGGAAGTGGGCCCGCAAAAATAAAAGTCTTTAATTGCGGGTTACAGGAGCTAAACCTGCAATAATACATGTCATGTAAGAGCTCAGGTCATAGGAAGTTAAAGCTATTGAACTTAACTTTAAACTGAAGATTTTCTGAAATTAATTTTTTTTCCTTCTGCATTTCTAAGCTGTGGGATTAAATAGAGAATAGCAGCTGGAGTGCATGTTGCAGTGTGTGAGGCTATTCCTCATAGAAGACTGGACTGCATTTAAGACTCCCGAGTCCTGGAGTCACCTTTCCCACGTGCTGTTCCTATAGGCGGAACCTGGGAAGGCTAATACGTACCGCGCCCCTGGTTTCAAAAACACACTGTCCGTTAACACCGCAAGGTGGAACCAGCATGCCCAGGAAGCAGAAGAGTTCTCCGTTGATTTTCTACTGGTCTGCGTTGAATCCTGGCAGCCTGCAAGTTCACTGACTTACCTTAGCTTCCCAGTGCAGAGTGAATTGCTCACCAGTAGACCTCCAACAGGTTGTTCTAGTTGTGTGCCCCAGAAGGATGAGCAAAAGCAGCAATAGTAACCCAAAAATCCACACAGTGATCCTTCCAGGGAAGAAGAACCTGCTGCAGCAAGCTGCTGCCTCACAAATCTTCAGAGAGCTACTGGGATTCAAACAATCACCCCTGAAATGAGAGCAAAGAGCGATTCTAGTGCCATCATACACCGCAAGACCTCTAGAATGCTCATTATATGTGGTTCAACAAAAATGCATGATCCCATTCACAAAGGGGTGCCACTTACCCAAAGATGCCAGCAGTGGAGTCTGCAGCAGGCAGCAGTTCAACAATCCACACCTGATTCTGACTCATGGTGCCGATTTTTTACATGTTTCCAATCTCATTCTAAGCCATTTAGATTGAGAGAGAAGCAACAGTATATAGTTTGTTAGTGATTGAAGCAAAAAGAGCCAAACTAGAAGTTAAAATCTGAACCCACACCATGCAATGCATTCTGGGTAATGCTGAGAGACATTTGAAAGTCCATTTCTGACGTTCAGAATGGCATTAACACTAATTTCTGGCCCCTAGCAGAAGCTCAGAGATGAGCTTTGAGATTCAGATTTAGAGACAGAGTTTGAGGAAAAATGAAATTAAATATAACTTGGTTAAAAAGCAGACTTTCACCACTAAATCTTAATTATCAGAGCAGCATTCAGGAAAAGGTTCTTCTTCCAAAAGAAGCTCAGAGATGAGATTTTAAAGCTGAACTGTGATTTATTTCTAAATAACTAACTGAATGTAAATAGAAGTAAAATGATAACATAAATTTAAAAAACTGACTATAAAGCTAATAGGGCACATTTTTATCGTTCAGATTTTTCAAATCTTTAAAAAAAATAAAATCTACATAAAAATGATGCAGCTCCACCCACAAGGCAGAGCAAAGGCAAAACTACTTCATGCAACAGAAACTCAGATGAGATTTTAAAGTTCAGCTGTGATATTTGTCTTCAAATTGGAGCTTGAAGAGAACTGAACCTAAATAAAATATGGTAAAAGGGTCAGACTTTTAAAACTTAATTTCAGCCTTCAGAGCAGCATTAAGAGAAAAATCATTAATCCAACAGAAGCTCAGAGATAAGGGTTAGGTTTGAAACTGAGCTGTGATTGATTTTAAAAACTGAGCTCAAAAACAAAGAAACATGAGGTGCGTTGTGGTGGAATAGGGGAAGCGCGACCCACACTTGGAGGTCTTGAGTCCTCGACACGGCCGTTCCGGGTTCAACTCCCGGGCAAGACGATATTTGCTGCATGTCTTCCTTACCCCCCTCCTGTCAGCTGACTGTCATATAAATGACACTAGAGCCCTAAAAAAGCCCCCTGCAGGGGAAAAAACCCTAAAGAAACATGAAAGAAAATCTGATAAAGTTGAAGTAAGATGCCACTGAAGTTTTAAGTTCCAGCTAGATCGCACGTTCCTTTGACTAGGCTGAAAAATCAATGGGAGTCTATGGCAGCTACCTGAAGGGAGTGGGCTCGGACCATCAAACGCGGTGGGAACCTGCAGAGAGTTACACATTTGGTAAAATGAGCACTTATAATTTCCAGTGATGAACCTTTTAAATTAAGGGGGAGTCCATGGCAGCTATGTCAAAGGAATAAGCCACACACACCTAACATGGAGGGTATGTGGGGCCCGTCCCACAGACTCTGTTCAAAATTTGGTTCCCTACCACTTTCAGGTTTGGAGTTTTCTATATGTTCAAATGTTCAAGTGGATTTTGCTCCTATAACCCTGACCCTAACAAATTCACAAGAGAAAGGAAAAGAAATAGTACATGATAAAGTAAGGGGAGGAGATAAACTGTGCTGCATCTCTCCCCACATTTCTGCTCTGACTAGCAAAGAGGCAGCATCTCCCTGCCAAAACTAGCACACTGGGGTGCATCTTTATTCAATTTATTTCAAATTTTTGCATCTTGTACAAACAAAATCTAACAGTAAATGTATAAAAACAGAAAAGGTAAAAAAAACACCATAAGGAAAGTAAGGTAAAAAGGGTTCTAAAATATTTTTCTTTTATGAATTTCAGTTCTAAACTCTAATCTACAAACACTGTGTTTGATTTTGACTAAGTTTATATAACAGGAAGCAATTCTAAAGTTGAAAATAGCTGAAACAGAGATCCAGATTTAACCTGACATGGAAATGCCTCCATCTAGTGGACGATAAAGGGAACAACAAGAAGCCCAAAGAGGAGGATATTTGGGTTGAACTCACACAAAATGTCCTCCACTGAAATGAAGGTCAAATACCTTGGCCTTTTGACCAAACATTTTGGTCAAAAGGGGAACAACTGAAACACTCCTGCCATGATTTCGCTTCCTTCTTCTTCTGTCCTTCTCGATCACCATGCTTGTCTTCCAGTTCAGAGTTCGACATCTACATCTTTACTGCTGTCTGCCATCTTTTAATGCAAATGGGTTTAAAGGTTGCTCAAAGTGATTGATCTCAATGTAATCCAACTTTTATCTAAATCTAAATGTAATGGGTCCTTCTTGTGCTCTTTCTCAAGAGGAAAAGGAAAAGGAAATCATACATCAGAGGTAATGTATTTATTATATTTCTTGTACCTTTTAAGGATGGCTCCAGTTGTATGATCTTAATAGTGTGTGGATGTGAAATAATGTGTGAGCAACAGATAACCTCAAATTCCCTATGGGATTAATAAAGTTTAACCTAACCTAACCAAATTCTCTACCATGGTTGTTCCACCGTCTTGGTTAACCCGAAAGAAAAAATGGGAAAAAAATATCAGCAGAAGAGAAAACAAAAACTCCAATTGCAGCAACACAATTTAAAGTCATACTGAACTTTGACTGGAGTACATACAAAAAAGAGCAATTACACAACACCATAAAACTTAAAATTTGATTTTAATTGGTTTGACTGTGGTTTTGTAGTAAAAAGTGTAAGTTATAAATTATTAACTACAACATTGTAACATTGTCAAAATCAGACTAAACTATTTCTCTTGGGGGAAAATGAGCAAACCTCACACATTCTTCCAAGATCATCCCTGGTCTTCCCACCCCAAACAAGTGCTGCCTCACTCCATGGTCCATGTACATCTCTTCTCCCAGTTTGATGTCTCTTCTTGCCTTTATTAGCAGAAATTTAATGTGTCATTATTTAACATGGACTTCATCATAATCAAATGGAGAACACATTAACATTTTAATTTGGGTTAGAGATCAAGTGTGAAAATATTGAGCTTCTCTGCATTATGCCAGTCGTCTGGTTGTCGAGTGTTTCCACGTCAGCCCAATAGGGGGCGATAACATACCTTCACGTTTTCGCTTTTCATTCAGAGAAGAAGAAAAGGAGGCGGAAGAAGACGGCAGTGGAACCAGGAAGAAGGGGCTTATTTTAACCTGAACAGGCTCAGAACCGCCAAAGAACCGTCAGAGCGTTACTTTCTGTAATTGTCAGGCATCGTGCTCGTGTCGACATGGAAGGTGGGTTTTGTTCTGACAGATTAAAATTCTGTGTTGATGGGATTGGTCTGTTTTTAACCTGATCACCGGGAGCTACTGCTAGCCTGGGCGCGGATGCGGTTTGTTGTTGTTGTTTTCTTCATGTTTTCTTCGACTTGAACTGAATCTGATCAATAGATCAGCCGGAATCTGATCAATAGATCAGATTCCGGCTGGATTCACATTACTGGCTAATAACTCACGTTGAAAAGCAGAAACTTCCTGAACTTTTCACCTGTACAAACTAAAACTTCCAGAAACTATTTTTTATCATTAAAATTTCATCATTTTAAAACGTCTTGGCAAAAATACTGCATTATAATCTATTTGATGTTCATTTATCATTATTGACCTTAGACACCATACATTTTTTATAACGTGCCTTAAGAGGACTTTGGCCATGAACTGGTGCAATTCAAAGGCGACATTAATATATGACTTTGTTAGCTTTATGAATTATGCTGGCAGGCCATCATAACATCACATTGTTTATTTGTCTTTTCAGGTCGTTTGTTTTTAAGTTCTGTTTTATGAAATACGGTATATAATGGTGATAAAATTTCATTATCATGCATCAAAATAATGAGAAAAAAAATGTATTCAATTCTGTACCATTAGTCAGTATAATTAGTTTATTGTTATTTAGATGTAGATGTTAACGAAAACCTGAAAATGAAACTCCAGGTTTTTTTAAAATAAGAATAATAGGACTTATAAGTCTGGTGTCCATGGAAGAAGTCCAGGGTCAGCTGTTGTTGCACTGCATTGGTGCAGTTTAATCTGTGCAGATGTGATTTAAAGTCAGATGATGAATTTTAGCAGGTTTGTTCAGTCATTGGTTGGAAGAGCAATTTTCTGAAATGCTGAGATGCTGTTTGATGAATTCTTTATAACAATGGAATTTAATATTTTTAGTGAATAATTAATTAATATTTGTAATGTTTTCAATTAACAAAAGCATTATTGGAACTGTATCTATGGTCTAAACAGCAATATTATGAAGTTTGCTCTCATTCATTTTTAATGCTCTCGGCTCTCTTTCTCCAGAAACACTCTTTCAGCTGAGGGTAAGTCCCGAGATCATGTTTGATCCGTATTGTCTATACAAGCTAAAAGTTTATATCGCTGACATTTTTTCCTTGTTTCTCACAGTTTACATCGAAGCAGCTTGAGAGACTGGCAAAGAAGGCAGAAAAGGAGTCAGAAAAGGAGCAGGCCAAAGTCAAGAAGGTGAGGATTAGAAGCCGGTTTGATGCTCATTGTAGTTCAGGACGATCCGGATCTTATTCTGCTTACTTATTCTCTTTCTTCATTTCTACTGTCACATCTCTATGTTGGATAAAACATGCTGGAAAGGCTTGAGATGGATGAACAAATAACAAATCAGACGAGAACCAAATGACTTGATCCAATTTTGGGTTCGAATATTTCTAATCGGCAGAATTTGGAGTTCAGTGAACAATTAGATTTTAAAGTGGCGTAGAGAAAGTCCAACTTGTTTGTCATATTTAACGCGTTGAAATGCAAAGATTGGGTGAGGCAAAGATGGAGCAGAGGGGCTTTCACAGCCTAACCTGCTGGCTGGTTGGTCAGAGAACACAACTGATTAATGGTGCTCCAAATTTGGGTTGAAACTCCTGACCTATGAAGACCCTAAATAAAATCCAGTGACTGCTTCTAGACCTCACCTAAACAGAGTCCACTTCTCAGCAATTTAGTATTAGTATAAAAGTAGCTGTTCTGTGAAGCAGCCAAGAGCACCTCAGCAGCTCTGGAGGAGCTACAGAGATCCAAAACTCGGGTGGAAACATCTATTAGTCTTGAACTTTATAAATTTGGTGTTCATGGAAGAAGTCCAAGGTCAGCCGTTGTCGCACTGCATCAGTGCAGTTTAATCTGTGCAGATGTGATGTAAAGTCAGATGATGAATTCTCGCAGGTTTGTTCAGTCATTTCCATATATTTTTGTTCATCATTCTTCTGGAGCCCATAATCATACCTTGAAGATGGATATGATCATCCTTCAGGTGGAAATCTGGTGCTGCACTTTTTCTCCTCTCATTCTCAAAGTGGTCAGACTACCTTGATGAATAGTGAGTAGAAGATGACTCAGCATTTTCTCTAACATGTATTCATGAAACATCACCTGCTCCTTCATGCCAGTCAGAGGAAGGTTTTATCTGGCACCAAAATGGCCAATCATCTGTTACCTTTATTAGGAGTAAGCAACATCATTTAGTTTTGTTCATTGAAGTGAAGCATGTCTTCACCTCTGGATTGATAGATGGAGCAATAGTCAGTTGTTGTGGCACAGATTCGTCAGCAGGAGGCAGCACAGCTTCACCTCTGAACAGACTTGTTTTTTAAAGTCTGCTGTCTGAGTCATTGCTATATTACTCATTAGATTTAAAGCTGTTTTCTGACATTTGTAAAGTAATAATTTTCACTAGTGACAAGACACAGAAAACAGCTAAACCTTCTGATCTGCAGTGACAGTAAAGAACTCCATTTTAAAAAATCCTTGTTGGTGGAAAGAAAATCTAACTTCACAGTTTTACATTAGATGGATTTTCTTTCATAGCTTTGTCTTTATTTTAATGAGCCTTATTTGTATAAAATGATTGTAATTACCTGAGAGACCAAACAGCTCTCAGTGCTGGTGTGTGTTTCTTAAAGACACGATTTAATTACAAAACAAAAATAGTTGAATTTATTCTCAACAGGCTTTGCAACAGAAAAATGTGGAATGTGCTCGAGTTTATGCTGAGAACGCCATCAGGAAAAAGAACGAAGGTGTGAACTGGCTGCGCATGGCGTCTCGAGTTGATGCGGTGGCCTCTAAAGTCCAGACTGCCGTCACCATGAAGGGAGTGAGTCTCACCAATTGGATCACCTCAACTTCTGTTTCCCCCAGAAGTCTAGAATTTGATGCTTCATTTTCTATTTTTGATTAAAGTGTATAATACAAATGTTAAATTGATGTGATTTCCTGGTCTAGGTGACTAAAAGCATGGGCCAGGTGACCAAAGCCCTGGACAAGGCTCTGAACTCCATGGATCTGCAGAAGGTTTCCGCAGTAATGGATAAGTTTGAGAGCCAAGTTCAGAACCTTGACGTCCACACCTCAGTGAGTCGCTGCAGAGTCTCTGTCTGCTCTCATGCTTCGAAACTCCCTCCCTAACCTCACCGCTCCTACCCACACCAGGTGATGGAGGACTCCATGAGCTCAGCCATGACACTGACCACGCCCCAGGAGCAGGTGGACGACCTCATCCACCAAATAGCAGAAGAGGGCGGCCTGGAGGTGATGGACCAGCTGAATCAGCTTCCTGCTGGAGCGACGTCACTGGGTGGAGAGAGTTCCCGGAGCCAGGAGAAGGAGGACCAGCTGTCTCGGCGGTAAGGGTCACATGTCTGACCAGGTGGATCCGTTTGAGATGAAACACCTGGTGAGGCCTGGCAGAAACCAAACCTGAACTACACAAAAATCTAAACCCACATAAAGGAAGAGAACAAATGAACACAGACGCATTAAGGCGAAGGTGGGTCTAAATTACAGGTTGATGTTAATCAAAGCATTTACAAAGAAATACAGATTAAGAATGGCTTTAATTACATTAAAAAAAGAACAATCCCTTTGACTAGAAGTCTTTCTCCAGTTTGAGTCAGGCTTAGCAACCTGGAAGGTTTTAACCAGGATCAGAGTGAAGATTACCCAAAGAAATCATGAGACCAGGTCAGAAACAGAGAGTTATATCAGATTGAATGAACTGAAATAAGACAGAAAACTATTTAGAGTGTTTATTGGTGACTCAGTTCAGTCGGTATGAAATGTTGAGAAAGCACCTTTATCATTCTTTTAGGCCTGTCACGATAAACGATAAGTCAATTAATCGAACGATAAATTAAAACTATCGACCTCATTTTAATTATCGGCTATATCGTTTCTTCCTGCCTTTTTCTCTTACTGTTGATGACACTGAATGTAAAAAGGCTCAACTCCGTTTCTCTCCACTTCCTCCCTTCTTTACTTCCTTAGTGTAATGCCCAGCGCGCTGCACCATCTGATGTCGCGGATTGTCGGCCCATTATCAAAACCTGAGACACATTAGCCGACAGAAATCCTCGGTATAACGGTTCGATAGAAACCGTGTTGTGTCCAACAATGGACACAAAATAATAAGTCCAGTTCACTAACTTTGAAACTAGGCATTAATCAGTTCCTTACTACAATCTACCTGTAATGCATGTAGCTAGTGTCAGTCTGACTGAATGAAAATCATTATAACTATTTATGTCACGTTAACGAAGAACAGCTGAAAAGTTACCGGGTTTTCTGGTAGAAATTTTGCTCCAACTCCTCCCCTAGTTATTGATATTTTCTTTGCATGAACTGTTGAATAAACATTCATGTTGTTTCCGATGTCTGCTGGACTTCGGGTTGCACCGTGTCAGCTGTTCGGGATTCCCTCCGTGTTTCCCCTCAGAAAGCAGGAGGAGAATCCGCGCTTTCTGATTGGCTACCGGTCACATTCAACAGGCTGCGTCACTCTCCCAGTCTGGATAAATCCTTGATTTAGATCGGAGCGGCACAACGATCTACCGTAACACACAACACTAGTGACAATCTCAGAACGAAGAACGTTCTAAGATTGTCGTTCGGGGTAAAAAATCCTGTAGTTTGAACTATTGCATCAGGCAGTCGGATGTCTCTCTATTTAAATCTAATGATTACTGAAGGCCAATATACTATACAGACTTCATAATCTGCACTCTTTTGGTTGAATGCAGTATTTATTTCCACTTTGGCTTTATGTTGTTTAGTTTTTATTCAAGTACATTTATTGTTAATGGAGACTAAGAATCTATTTTATTTTTGGTTTTGGTTGTTTTATTTATTTTGTGTATCAGTCCCAGTGTTAAGTGTCTTTTGAAAGTAAAGTGTATCTATCTTTGGCAGGAAATTGCATGTATTATTACGCAATTTCCATTAAATCAATGTAAAAAGGTCTTCAAACAATATTATCGTTTATCACAATAATTTTTGAGAAAATTTATCGCCCAGCAAAATCTGTTATTGTGACAGGCCTACATTCTTTAGACTTTATCTTAGTGGCATCATTGCGGCAGCAGACCTAACCTGTGCTGCATCATGTGAACGCTAAAGACTGATCTCCCTCTGCTGGACAAAAGAATCATCATTCAATATTGTTTGAAAATTACAATAAAGTTTTTCTACTGGAGGATGTGTAGAAAAGTCAGTGCTGATGTATAATGATATCTAATATATGAGAGAAGAGAGGCCAGAGTGTAACAGCCAGTTTATTCTTTCCTAAAATGAATAAGAGTCTCCTGGAGTTTAAGTAAAAATATCCCAAAGTCACTTTTACACACAATTATTCTCCATTCTCTGATCTCCTCTGATCTCTGGACTTTTTGGCGTCTGTAGGATCAGCAGGAACATCCAGGCCAGAAATCAGAAACATTACAAAATGAAAAAGTTCAGCCAGAAACATTGAGGGCGTCTGAATGCTAAAGGATCCTCCTTGAAACTGCAGTCTGGTACTAAAAGGTTCTGCTAGGAACCTCTGGATCAATCAGATCTCTACTAGAGCTGATTCTTTATCTGTGAGAATGGATTATAATCCAGATTATAATCTGGATTAACAGGGAGCTGTTGTAATTTCCAGCAGATGTTTGGGTTCAACCTCTGGATCCCAGGTGAAGCTTCGGGTTCAGACTTCAGTTGAAGTCATAAGTTCTGAATATTTCAGCCCACCAGAGGGCGCTGTGGTTCAACACAGTGAAGTATCCGAGCGAGATTTCCAATAACTAAATTACTAAATCTAGAATAACTTTAAAGTATTTCCTCAAATCTGTGAAACAGAAAATTATTCTGGAAATCTGAGAAATTATGCAGCTGTTACATAAAGTATAATATCATTGAAAAGTTCATTTATTTCAGTGATTTCTGGCTTATAGTTGATATAAACCCAAAATTAATTTTACATTAAACAAATAAAAAAAAAATTATATCCAGAGAACTTGAAAATTAAACGCTCTGAAATGTCCTGGCTGTTCTGGATCTGGACCAGATAGAACCGAACCAGAACCAACAGGCTCCTCAAGTTTCTTCATTGATTAGAAACTTTAGCCTTCCAGCCCCACATTCATGGACACATAAATGAAAACTTTGGATCCGGTCCTTTTCTTGTTACTCTCAGGTTCTGGAGTGGTCCTGTGAAGGTTGGAGCTGATGTTCTGAACCAAACCCTCTGGACTTCCTCCAAGCTGTACAACTGGTTCCACTTCTATGGGCTGCAGTGAGCCCTGCTGCTTTAGAATCTTTTCATCACACAGCTCTTCCTCCACTAAACTTTCGAGCGATCTTCATTCTGTGAACAGCCTGCTTGTTGTAGCTTTCCCTAAAAGCTGCTTGCAGAGGGCAACAGTCAGCAGTCCTCTTGAGTGCCCCCTGCTGTGAAAGCTCCTTTAACTGATTTTTCTGTCAGAATTGTCCAGAACAGCATGTCAAACTCCTGTCCTCCAGGGCCGCTGGCCATCCTGCAGGTTTTAGATGAGCCACAGGTCCAAAACACTGGAATGAAACGGCTTCATGACCTGCTCCTCGTGTGGATCGGTTCTCAAAGATGTCATTATTCTGTTCAGGTGCTGCAGCAGAGGCTCATCTAGAAGTTTCAGGACACGGGCCCTTCAGGTCCGGAGTTTGACTCCTGTGATCCAGAAGGAAGAAACAAACGTTTCCTGAGAAGCAGAAAACAATTAGACTTCAGACCTGGCAGAGTTTATTTTCTTATATTTATTCATTAATATTACAACTTTTCTGTTGTGATTTGGTTTGTTTTTATCAAACTGTACGTTGAGCAGCAGGATGTTTAATTTAAACTGCTCTAGTGATTTGAACTGAGCTCAGTTTGTCTGAATTTTTGCTGCATGTTTTTCTGCTGTCAGTTTGCTGAAATGCAGCTGATGTGTGAAATGTTTGTTTGCAGGTTGGCGGCTCTGAGGAACTGAAGGCACGACTGCATGGAGGAGCAGGACGGCAGCAGCTAAAGGTTTCGATTGAACTGTTCCTGCTGGGAGAATTTAATGAGTTTATTGATTTTCCTCCTCTGGCCTAAAAATAAACCACAGCAGCCAGGAATAGCATCAGCTTTACCTACTGGCTTCATCAGTCTCCTCTTCACTCCACTCACAGGAATCTGGATGCAAATGTTGTGAAATGTGTTTCTAGTGATGAGCTCAGCTGGTTGTCAGACCTGATGGTGAAACACTAACAGGTTTATTCCTCTTCCCTCCTCAGACTCAGACAATCCTCCCGTTTCTTTTCTGTGGGGTTTAGTTCAGTTTCTTTTCTGCTTTCAAAGCCTTATGTTGGGACGCAGCTGCTTCTTCCTTCAGTGCCTAGAAAGAGCAGCCGGACATTTTCCTCGCTCAAACGTTTTTATTCGTTTTAATAGTTAGCCGTCACAGATGGAATCTGATCCATTTATGTTCAGAGAATCATGAGGTGATGAAGATGATCCTCTGCAGCGTCTCCACCAGCGAGGTTCTGATCCGGTTCCAATCTGGTTCGGGTGCGGTGGAGGTTTTATTTAAACTGGTCAGCACTTTTTGTTTTCCATATTTATCTTGTAAAATAAAGTTCTGCCCTCTGTTGTCCGTCAGCCGTTTGTTTGTCCCAGTTTGATAAAAATCCAGAAGCCAAAGACATTTTTCAGGCCCTGATTGGTTGGTTTTAATTTTAATCTGATCCATTAACATAATCATGCAAATTTTGAAGCGTTGTTCACATTCATTTGCTCTTCAAGTTAATCAGAGTGAAAAGTTCTCATCGATGGATCATGATCCATAAATCTGACATCAGTAATCATATCTGTTTCCAAACTGTTTACTTCTTAAAAAACAAAAAAAATGAAATGGATCAAAGTATTTCTGTTAAAAACAAATAAGAGGGTTAAAATAGAACTAAGTCATAGAATCAGTGATTTAGTGAATAAAACGACAAAGTTGAAGTTTAACCTTATTAGAAACTCTTTAACTCTAGAGATTATGTTATATTTGATTATTAGGGCACTTATGAATCAGACTTCAAAACAAAACTAATCCAGTTAAAAAAGTTTGAAACATTTTAGTCCCAAATCTTCCCACTATTGTTAGAAAACCTTGTGATGTTGATGAAAAATGCTTTTTGTTCCACCAGATTCTCAGTGAATGAATAAATCCAGAATATTATTCTGATTACCGTAATAATCAGATATAAAAAGATTTCAGTCTTTTACGAAAATCTGAATTATTTTGTGAACTTTTCCTATCAGACTCAAGTTTATCTGCCTTTCTGTTTCTCATGCATGTTCAACTTTAGAAAGAAAAGTTCAGTCAGTAAAGGTTCTGGTTATGATCCAGGCTGCAGGGTTGCTCCTTTGTGACCTTTGACCTCTTCGTCTGCAACGAGAGACAGATCTGTGAAACCAGAAGAATCATCTTCATCCCTCCTCTTCCTCATGGAAGTCAGGGTTAGAGGGATGATGCCGACCAAAGCTCCCCTCCCCCACCTGTTTCTCCTCCTGGAGGCCCGGCCCAGTCCTCCCAGATGCGGGATCATGTTGGAGCGTCCCAGTTCTCCGCTTCCTGTTTTAGCCCCGCCCTTTTTGGATCCTATTTCCCCCTTCTGTCAAGCCCATTCAGGCAGACTATTACCCACAATTCATTGCTGCATGTGACGTTTTGAGTTAAAAGGCAGAATTATGACAACTTTTTTTTCTTTATTGAAAATAGTCTGAAGAGCCACAAATCAGAAACAAAAAATTTTTATATGAGAAACTAAACAAAAAGAAATTAAAAAGAATATTCACAAACTGTGAGGAAAGCCAAACTTACAAATGCAAGACAAATTTCCACCTTAGTGGAACTGATTCTTTCTGCATGTGTAACATTTTCTGTTTCACTTTTTTCACAGTTAGTGTGACTATTTTTATTTATTTATTTATCATATTTAAGTTTTCTGTTACCTCTCATACTATTTTCACTTTCTTTGACTTTTCAATAAAGATGAAAAACATATTCCTATAATTCCACCTTTTAACTCAAAATGTCACATGCAGCAATGAATTGTGGGTAATGCACTGAGCCGAAGTCTGTCTGAATGCAGGTACAACTTTATACACGTCAACAGTTTCTGCTTTAGCTCTGTACGTACTAATTTCTCAAAACTGGAGTAAAGTTATCTGTAGCCTTGATAACAATAAAAAGAATATGACAGATAAAAAACTGAAAAAGGGCACTAGGCGCATCAAGGATAAAAGGGCCAGCCCCCCTTTCGCCCCCCTCTGCACATGCCTGTGATGCATCCATTAAAAAAATCTGAAACATGATCATTTTAACATGGAACTTACCTTTTTTTTTTTATAGATCTTTATTGAGATACAGAATACATAACAGTACAAACACAGCATGCAGTGTGGTATAATGTCTGCTAGGAGTTACAAACATTGAGACTATATCACCATAACATTATACAAATACATTAAAGAGAGAACACAAAGAGCACATTTTCATAGGTTTGATATTGGTGGAGTTTTCAATAGGTCTGATCTATTGTTTGACCTCATTTTCAAAAATGGAAAGAAGTGGTTTTTCATTAGCGTAACAGCATTTGTGAATGTGCCATTTGGCTAAGAATATAGTAAGATTAATAATATAAAAATTATTGTTTTGTTATTGGGTCGTCAGTGAGGCCAAACAATACATGTTCAAGACAAAGAGAGAAAATGAAATGGAAGAATAAATCCATCCATCCATCCATCCATCCATCCATCCATCCATCCATCCATCCATCCATCCATCCATTTTCTAACCCTCGTCCCCAGTGGCTCTGGGCGAGAGGAACAATACATCATAGTGCAAATGCTTTTCCAAAATTGAACAGAAAAGGGGCAAATAAATGAAAATAAACGTGTTTGCCGGAGTAGCAGGAAAACACGTGACGTCACCAATACGTCACAGTTGTGGTAGGAACTGTCTGGTGTTAATTTAGAAATCTACACCAGAGAAAATTGCTTTTATTTAACTCTCTGGAATAACACCAACTCTTTAGGGAAATTAACTGAAATTTGACTAAACGACGGTTGAATTAACTCTGAATTGTTAACATGCAGCAAAACTCTGGAAATTGAACACTTTTGATTTTGCTGTGAAGGACTGAAGTTGGCTTTGGTTTTTCCTCCATTATTTTCCTGGGATGTAAATAAAGGAGGTAACTCCCCCCACCCCTGTGGTCACGTGACCGCCCCTGTGACGCAGCGCAGCTCCATGGATTATGGCCCATCAAGGTAGTCATGGTTACAGTGGGAGAGGAGGAAGTTTCTTTAAAAAATGAAAGCATTCAGCTTATTAATGGGCATTTATTACACCTGAGATATTAATCTAACATTATTTTGAACTAGTTCTGGTCTTAAAGAACCAAATGTGAACTTTGGTTACGATTATCTGAAACATCAACAGCATCTTATCTGGTAAGGGAAGCACATATATTCATGTTTCTGTCAACTCGTCACTATGGTTACACCAAAGCTTTTCTGGTTCATGAATCCTCATGACATGACAGCTCCTTCTCCTTTATATATATACATATATAAATATATACACAGCTTATGTAGTTCTTTAAATATTGAATTTCTTAAAAGTAGTCAGATGAAAAGAATCTTAATCTGTGATAGAAACTCAAGTGGAAATGAAAGAAGGCATGAAACTGTTTTACATTTAATTGGCAAAATCCTTTAATGTGACTTGCCAATGCAACAATAATAATAATATATCAAAATATATTATTGAGATATCTATGAAGCAGCTAAACTATAGTAATGAAAAACTCCTCCATTTCAATGACTTGCTAATTTAATCTCAGGTTGGAACCAGCTGAAACTTTGCCTCCCACTTCTGGTCTTAAAGAACCAAATGTGAAGTTTGGTCACTATTAATGAAACATCCCTCTGATAACCAGGATGAATGCTGCATTGAACATGAATGTCTTGCAGATGATTGATGTCATTTTCTAACTGGATCACTGTGATCCACTCTAAGTCTGGAAACTCATAATAATCAAGATAAAAACTCGAAGATAACATCCCATAGTGGGAACACCAGTTCACTGTGGGAACACCAGTTCACTGTGGGAACTCGAGTTCACTGTGGGAACACCAGTTCACTGTGGGAACACCAGTTCACTGTGGGAACACCAGTTCACTGTGGGAACTCGAGTTCACTGTGGGAACACCAGTTCACTGTGGGAACACCAGTTCACTGTGGGAACACCAGTTCACTGTGGGAACACCAGTTCACTGTGGGAACTCGTGTTCCCAAAAATTATGAAGGACTCCTGATTTTTAAATGCAATAAATTAAGAATGACAGTGAGAGAAGAGCTGGAGCCCATCTTGACTAGTGATAGGGTTCCTCTCAATACTCCCATTTTATCCCATCCTGACATGAGATGCTCGCTCATCTCAGGAGTTATGGGGCTTTTACTTTGGCATGGCTGAGCGGAAGTCTGCATCTTCCATTAACCAGTTTGACGTCACGCCCCGGCAGAAGGCTGCAGCGTCCGTTTTCATTATTTTTTCAATCGCTTTTCGTCTTTCGGGGGAAAAAAAAT
Source organism: Poeciliopsis turneri (assembly GCA_922788865.1). Lineage (NCBI taxonomy): Eukaryota > Metazoa > Chordata > Actinopteri > Cyprinodontiformes > Poeciliidae > Poeciliopsis > Poeciliopsis turneri. The sequence goes on along the minus strand of CAKLNU010000632.1, from coordinate 206,499 downwards.
GAGCGCAAGAGGCGAAGCTGCGGTTCTTCCTTCGGACTGAAGACCAACCGGCCGGTTGTGGGTTGGATTCCCGGAGCTGCCGCGGTGCAGCTGGGCTCCGCCAGGGCCGGACAGGGCGGGGTGATGCTTCGGGTCCGGTATAAAGGCGGTACGAAAATGGGAACCAGACAAGACGAGGAGGCGGCCGACGACGCGGAGCTTTTGTCCCGAAGAGAGGAATGAGAAGTTCGGCGTGCCGGCTGATCCGGGCGGCGGTGTAGCCGCCTGCGGAGCGCCCTGGCGGGGCCGACGCGTGTTTCTGCGGCGCCCCTCCGCCCTCTGGCCGCCACTGCGATGAGGACGCTTTTTACTCTCTGTTTGCTCCTGATCGGCGGACCGAACCGGACCTGGGCCACCGGCAACCTGACCGTGGACAGCAGCACCGACTCCAGCCGAACGAACCACACCGGCTACATCTCCATCGGGGACGGATCGGCGAAGGAATTTGAGTTTCCGGAAAACACCGAAGGAGTGATCGTGATCTCCAGTCGGTACCGGGGCTCCAGCCGGAAGCAGACGGTGAGGGTTCGGTCTCTGGACCCGGAGGTCCTCTCCGTCCTGAATGTGACGGCCGGCGGCCGGGAAGGACCGGCCGGAAGCTTCATCATCAGCATCCGTTCCGGTTTCCCGGGCCGGGCGCCGCTGCAGATCCAGCTACTGGACCGGGACCGCGACTCGGTTCCGGTTCTGATCGAGGAGAGGACGGACTACTTGATCAGAGTGGAGCCCGGCGAGGCCGACGCGGCCACCCGGCAGCTACAGTCCGGGGGCCTGTCCCACTTCACGGAGAACCCGGTGCTGTTCGCCTTGCTGCCCCTCATCTTCGTCAACAAGTGTGCCTTCGGCTGCAAGGTGGAGGTGGAGGTGCTGCGGGCTCTGCTGCGCCGCCCGATGGCGCTGCTGCTGGGGGTTCTGGCCCAGTTCCTGGTCATGCCGCTCTACGCCTACTGCGCGTCCCGGCTGCTGTCGCTGCCCACCGCGCTGTCCCTCGGCCTGGTCATCACCTGCTCCGCCCCGGGGGGCGGCGGCGGCTACCTTTACAGCCTGCTGCTGGGGGGCGACGTCACACTGGCAATCTCCATGACGCTGGTGTCCACGGTGGTGGCCACGGCGGCCATGCCTCTGTCCTCGGCTCTGTACGGCAGGCTGCTGGGCGTCCACGCCGCCCTCCACGTCCCCTTCGTGAAGATCTTGGGCACCCTCCTCTTCATCGCCATCCCCATCTCCCTGGGCATGGTGATCAAGCTGCGGCTCCCGGCTCTCACCCGCGTCCTGCTGGTGCTCATCCGGCCCTTCAGCGTCGTGCTGATGGTCGGCGGCATCTTCATGGCCTACCAGATGGGCGCGTCCATCCTGGCCAACGTGCGGCCCCAGATCGTGGCGGTCGGGGTGACGGTGCCTTTGCTGGGCCTCCTGGTCGGCGCCGGCCTTGCCAGAACCGCCAGGTTGGCTCTGCCGCAGATGAAAACCGTGAGCATCGAAGTGGGCGTCCAGAACAGCCTGCTGGCCCTGGCCGTCATGCAGCTGTCCTTCCGGCGAGTGGAGGCAGACTTTGCGTCCCAGGCGCCCTTCATCGTGGCCCTCAGCAGCACCTCGGAGATGCTCCTCATCGTCCTGGGCTCCTTCATCTGGCAGAGATCTGCTGTCCTCAGGAGTGACGGCTGATTGTAGCTGCAGAATGGACCTTTGGAAACCTGTGGACGGCTCGGTTCCGGTCCACTCATCACTGTTGTACAGCGGACTGATCTTTTCTGCTTCTTTTAATGTCGTTTTTGGTATTTTTTCATGGAAACCAAAGGCCTTTTACCCCTGAGAGTTTTGTGTGTTGCTCCTTTTTCAGATCAGATTCTACTGTGAGCTTCTTCATGCTGATATTCCTCTGAAGACAGAACTTATTTTTCTACAAGACGGCTTTTTGTATTTCTAAAATCAGACTGAAAATGTATCATGTTTACAAGTGATCTACGTGTCTTAGCCTGCCAGGGGAACATGGCTGCTTCAAGAGGAACGCCCTTCAAGGAACATGATGATGTGATTATTTCCTTCAGAAAGTATTTGCCACTGATTGTGTCCTGAATATTTCACATCCATGTACTTGAATATTTGAAAATGAAGAATAAAGTCCTTGTGAGAGCTTTAATTTCTCAGCTGTGTGTTTTGTTTCATTTCTCACCAAGTTGATGTTTTTCTCCTGGTGGTGAAACTTTCAGCAGCTCAGTGTGAATCATCACCAATTGCTTCTTCAAATTCGGCTTGTTGCAACAAGCTGCAAACGGGCTGCAGAGCTCAGAAACGCTTCATCACTCTGTGTATGTAAATATGAATTACATGTCAAACACTTACGCTGCAGGGTTCGGGGTCAGTTATGACAGAAATGGTTTTAGATCCAGAAGAAAAATATGAAATGGCTTTTTAACCATTTCTCCTGAATCTTTCCACCGTGTCATGCTCTGTTTTACAAATAAAAACTCATCCCCCTTATAACACCCATAAATAAAACTAGCTGCATTCATCAGATATTTTCAGGGCTGAAAGCTGAAAATTGTCAAATGATCATTTTCTAAACGATTTTTGTGCTTAAAGTTTTCCCTCTGAAAAGGGTTAAGTGTGTAAAAACGACAAGTGAACTGGTCTGACGCTCCTGAAATGTGAATAAAAAGGAAAGCTAATGAGGAAATGTGAGTTTACTGTCTTGTTGCAACATGGGACAAAGTCCAGGTTTTATCTGATCAGTTTCACAGGGTCAAATTTCACAAGTTTCACAACAACACAGAAAACCTTCATCTGTGGCTGGAACTAAACGCTTTCATTGTGGGAAACAGAAATGTTTGCCTCTGTTCGGCTGCTTTGAGCTCTCAGGAATGTTGCGCAGCTGAAAACTGTCCAAACAGGAGAAGCTTTAAAATGGCTGTTAGGGGAAGTCCAGCAGAAACAGGAAGAAGATCATGTGAGTCATCGCTGTGGACTCCTCCTCTGCTCGGTGTGCAGGGTAATAAACATGAACAGTGGAGCCATGTGTGACATACAGCAGCAGCATTACAGTAAATACATCTCCCTCTTTTTAAATGTCATTTGTTTTTGAAAATTGCATTTAAAGACATTTATATATGAATTGTACCTGAACAAAAGCCTCCTGAAAATGAGCATTTTATCAAAAAGTTAACTTGTCTTTGCAAAGAAATGATGAATACAAAAGATGAATGCGGGTCCACTGAGATAAGTTATATTTCAAACTATTTAAAATACAACAATAAACTATGTAGAACTAGAAGATGAGTCCTATTAGGCGTCTGCATCGCCGGTCCATGTGATGGATCACAGCGGTTTGGTTTTGAGCCTTCTGCACTAACACTGATGAACAGCTACCCTTGCTTTACACCACAGAGAGAATTTTAATGGTATTTTTTCACAAAACGGTGCAGAGGACTGGACTTCCACAAGGCAGCAGTCTTGGTTCACTCTTGTATGCTGTTTCTACAAATGATCTACCTTTTATGTTAAAACATGCAAAATTGGGGCGTGCTGTGGTGGCGCAGGGGTTAGCACGGCCCACGCTTGGAGGCCTCAGTCCTCGATGCGGACGTCACGGGTTCGATTCCTGGTCCTGGCGACCTTTGCCACATGTCTTCCTCGCCCTGCCAACTGTCAAAAATACGAGTCACAAGCGCCGCAAAAACTCTTCGGAGGAAAAAATTTTTTTAAAAAAAAAAACATGAAAAATTAAAAATGAATGTGTCTGCAAAATCATTATCTGGATTGACATTAATCTTAAACAAGGAATTGGAAATTCATCAATAGATCACTGGGTTTTAGATAATACATTTATGTCAAATACATTAAAAACAAAACATTTAGAACGTGGTTCAAACAACTCTCTTAAATATGACCCCAAGCTAAATGTATCAATGAAAAAATCAGTCATCAAACAAGTAGCAGAAGCTAAGTTATTAGGGATCTTTTTGGATAACAAACTGACTTGGAAAAGACACACAGAAGCTGCCTTGCATGTCAGAACTTTGATTTATTTCTCAGGTGGAATATTGCCACATAATATGAACATTTAGTATTGAATTGTTCTGACTAAAATAAACTCAATGCGTTTTAGTTTAAACTGGCTAAATGTCCATGATGGGATATTAGCTTCATTATCTCAACGTGGAAAACTTTAAAATGCCAGAGTACATAATTTTTCTTTGCTCCTTAAAAAACAATTTAAGACACCGGACATTCAGTTGTAGGATGTTTTTGTCATGTTCTGTGTTTTTCTGTTGTTTATTTGAGTTTTCTGTGTCCTGAGTCTCCTCGTTGTCCTGTCTTCCCGTTGATTGTTCCCAGGTGTGTCTTGTTCCCTTGATTTCCCTCAGTGTATTTAGTTCCTCCTGTGTCTTTGTTCCTTGTCGGGTCCTTGTCGCTGTCACACGTCTGCATGTTTGTTAAGCCACCTGGATGACCAGTTGCTACCGGTGTTGAGCCCTGGCTTCCGCTCAGCCGTGCTGCCTGGCCACGAGCTGTTTTCTGTTTGTCGACTGTTGTTTTGGGACTGTTTTTCATTAAACATCATCACCATTCACCTACCTGGGTCTCCAGCATCTGCCTCACCACCTCACCAACACCACTTCATACAGTTTTCAAATTCCTCAGGCAAAAACTTCATTTCTCCTTGTCACCTTTACCTGCAGAGCAAAGACAGAGCGTCACTCTCTTCCTTTAACGCCAATCAAAGCTGAAAAGAAGCTTTTCAAAAAGAACATGAAATGTACCTGTAACTGGAATGGTTAATTATTTTATACTTGATACATTTCTCAACATTTTGTATGAACTGTAGCTACTTTGCATTGATATGCTAAATCTGTCATCCCTCATATATTTGAGTGATTTCTATTGTATGATGTGTGTTTTTAATAATAATCCCAGCGAGTGGCGGCTCTAAGTAACACAATAAAGTAGATTTGTTGTTGATTTTTACATTTCAGGACATAAAACACCAACTTCAACTCTATTTAGTAGTGGAGAAGCAGTAAGTTAAAAACTGCTTCCCTACAAGAGACCAAGCTGATGATCTTCATCATCTGCTGCTCATCCATCTGTGAACAGTTAAAGAGAAGTTTCAGTTTTAACGGATAAAACTTTTTCCTTCTAGAAACAAGATGGCTGCCGGTCGTAGGTCAGCAGAGATCCATCTGGCAGAGACAAGGTCCTCTGGACAGATGAGATAAACTAGAGGTAGTTGGACATAATGTTTACAGGGAACCACATCAAGGCAAACACTTCAAACAAACTGTCAAGCACGGTGGTGGAAGGTGGAACATGTGGGCTTTTCTTAAAACCACATGTTCTGTGAACCCAACCATGAACCCTGCAGGACACCATGCTGTCTGCAGCACAGTGGGAGCTAAAGCTAGCAGATGATTGGTCCATTCGAGTCTCAGGTGGTCTTGATGCAGAAGTTAAACATAGATTTGAAGACTTTAATGAAAAATATGAACAAAGACTTACAAAAACACATAAGAAACAAACAAAAGCACAAAGAACATGATCTAATGGAGCGGAGCTGATTGGCTAAAGAAAGTGGCACCACAGACTGGGAAATAAATCTAATACCAAAGAATAACTAAGAAACATAAAACTAGAACAACAAAGAATAACTAGAAAAAAAAATAAGCTAAAATCATTGAAAAGGACTGAACTAAAATAAAACATAAACATGGCTGATTTAATCAAAGACACACAGAATAATAAAGAAATCTTAAAAACAACTGAAACAATGAGCCAGGGTCTGAACATTGGTGTCATAAATAATGGCACCGTGTCGTTTCTTCTGTTTATGTCTCTTCAGACTCGGTCGGAATGATTTCCGGACCTGGGAAGCATCGACTGCAGCTGGCTGCACAACTCCCTCTATTTATCTCTCTATGCAGTACATTAGTGGCACAATAGGCAGATGGGCTTTTTTAAATATTCAAGAGGACAGGATGAATTAAGATTTCATGAGTTTCTTTTTACAGCTTTTATAAGAAGCTTTTCTGTTGCTTGAACATCTGCAGCAAAGCCTGGCAGAAACCAGTGCCTGGTGGACGGCTGCTTCACTCAACTTTCTCTAAGTTTGTTTAAATTTTCAGCCTGATTAGTGATAATATTCTGCTTTGTACAATTGGATTAACAGAAAGCCTGAAGAAGTATTGAACAAAACCACATTAGAAGACAACTGGTTGCTTCTGAGTAAAATCTAGAACCCAGGAGGTGAATAACGGGCCTGGGTTCTGTTTCACCTGAGAACCAGAAAGTGAGGAAAATTTGGGTGGGTCCTGAAGCCTGAGCTGCTACGCCTTGTTCTGTGAGACATTTGGGTCACTGAGCCTGGATCGGAACCAAGTTAATAGTTCTGTTTTATACAAAGGGAGAATTTAACCCTGACCAACTCACTCAAATATTCAAAAACACTCCTGCTTCATCTTTTATAACATTCATACAGAAAATGCATATTAATGAATTAGACCAAAAGCTTGCTAAAATCTGCAGTGGTCGAAGTATCAGATCTCAAGTGACAGTGTAAAGTGAGAGCAGCAAACTGGTGCTCAAGTTCTGACTCCAAGAGGAACCACGCTGAGCTGAAGCTGAAACTTTATTTATCAGTGACACAATAATGTTGTTCTGCAGCTTTACTCAGATTCCGCCTCAGCAGCCAAACAGGAACCTGATTTTATGCTCTGCAATGCAAAGCAACATAAACAAACAGACAAAGCAATCTGCTAGTACAACAAGATATTCTAGGACAACTTGCTAAGAACCAGAGGAAATGGATCAGATGGTCTGGAGTCACACACCGAGTCCACGATCAATAAGGTTCATATATATCAGTCCAGTTTGTGGCGATGATGCACCAAAACTTTACCTGTCAAGCGCTTTTAAAATGGAAGAAGATTTTGATTTTTAATAAAACATTTATTGTACAATAATTTAACCATAAACTGTTACATAATCAGATTAAAAAAAAAAACAAAAACATAAATAAATATTTACATGATCAGCTTTTTATATTTTAGTTCCTCCTGCTCAGAAATGATGCTCAAAACACTCTTTAAACATAGTTTTAAAAAATACTTGAAATCCCCAGTGGCTCTGTGGAAGCAAAACTCCAACCTCAACCTGGCCTTGATGTGACACTTTCACAGAGACGCGGCATCAAGCTGGGGTCCAGCCTGCATTTTGGCCCTTTGAGGTCAATAAATCACCATTTTGGCTTCGGCTACTAAATCATTTAAAATCTGGGATTTAAAACTTGTGGCTCGACTGTGATGTACACCGTTGATAAAAACGGAACTGGCAAAAACCATGGCAACGAGGCTAAAAGTTCTGGTTGAAAAAATGTAAAAAACTATAAAACGTGAAACACACTCTCGGACAAATTGCAAAAAGGAAACTGATTTGGCACCATGAAGAATCCTCCTCTGCAGATCTCCAGTACGTTTTTTTTACCAGAGGCTTGTTTAAAGTCCTCCACTGAGGTTTCTGGCCTCGGAGTTTCACTCCACACACTGATGGCCTTTTGTGCAGTTTTCTTGTTCAGGATTTGTGCACAATATTTGTACAGTACCTTTGGGCCTGTTTTACATAAATCCATCCCTGAGTCCATAAAGTGCAGCAGGGGACCACTGTCCTCCTCAAAATCTGGATCCAGGAAAACGTCGTGGAACAGGTCATGCGGGTCAGGCAGGTATTTTTCTGTAACATGCAGCTACAGTCAGCCGCCTGTCCCCAGCTGTCATCCGCTCCTTCACCCGGTCCAGGAAGCACCACACAAGTCTGGCTGCCCGGACCCCAAGCAGCGAGCCAACCTCCTGGACATTAGAAAAGTCCAGTCCAGCCACCTGCACCAGCCGCTGCAGGGTCACCGACCCGGACCTGGAGAAGGCTTCAGGAAGGCCCAGTACGGTGCTGTTCTGGACGTCCAGTTTTGCTCCACAGACCAATTTTCTGTCATCCAGTGTTTTTCTGTGTGTTTATTTGAGTTTTCTGTCTCCCTGAGTTTTCTCCTTGTCCTGTCTTCACCCTTGATTGCTCCCAGGTGTGTCTCGTTCCTGTGATTACCCTCTGGGTATTTAATCCCTCCTGTCTCCTTTGTTCCTCGTGGGGTCCTCATTGTTGCTTGTCTTTGTTTGTGCCGTCCACCTGTATGAGCAGTGCTCCCGGGTTTGAGTCCTGGCTTCTGCTAAACCGTGCTGCCTGGCTGTGGATTGTTGAGGCTCTTACCCAGGGCAAGTACTCACATTCACTTCTACACACATTACACTCTCATACTTTCACACAAAGGCCTTTGTATTTGTAACAGATACAGAAACTGAATCTGAATCATCTCCTCACTCCCATCTCCAAGGAAATAGAGATTTAGGTGACGCAGGACATCGGATGACCACTGGGCGTGTTCTCGGATTATAGTCAACGAATCTTCCCGTTTTGAGGATATTCTGTTTAGACTCGGGGCCCCTTGTTTTCACTTCTAGTCTGTGATGGTAAGCGTCTCTTTTTTTAGCGCTAAAAAAGAATAAAAAAAGTAAAGTCTTATTGCTTTGTGTTGGCTGATTTGCTGCTCGTGTGCTTGCACGTTTTTGGTCTATCGGTTCAGAATACATGTTTTTCACAACAGGACTTACTGAGTGTTTTTTTTATATTTTTTGGATCATTATCATTAAAACCACCTTACACCTTACCTGGGTCTCGAGCGTCTGCCTCACCACCAACAGCCACACCATTCCATGACAGATTCTTCTAAAAGCCAATGCAGAGAGTTATGCTCCTGTGAACGACATAGTTTAAAAAGGCCACAGGATTTAAAAACACTTGCTGCTCTGTTTTTAACTGATTTTAGTCTTTTAAAGCTAAAAGGTTGCCTCAGTTTTATCAAAGACTAAAATCAGTTAAAAACAGAGCAGCATCCAGGGTTAGGGCCAGGGAAAATGTATACACCTGAGAATGCAGCTGGCCACATCCTTCCATGGACCCCGTCAGGTACTTCTGAAGGAAACATGAACGAAATGTGGCTGTTCTGCTGGTGGACAAGGCCCTGGCCCCCTCCTCCCTTGGTAAAAACAAGACAGACTGTGGCACCCAAGATAGACCAATCCACAAGTTTACAATCTCTGAATGTACTTTTACTAATAAACCTTAAAAGAGAGAGCTTGTGCCACAGCTGTGATGCAACAAGGTTATTCAAAACCAGCACCCTGGCCCGGTAGGACATTTGGGAGTGCAGCCACTTCCACTTTGACAACTTATGTTAAATTTTTTGCTCGACACTCTCCCAGTTTTTACTCACAATATCTTTACTGCCTAAAAACACACCAAGATTTTTAAAAAACCGTCTTTGATCTATAAAAGTCCTCGAGGGAGAACTGGGAGCCCAACAGACCACCCGCCCACAGACAGGGCTTCACTCTTTCCCCAATTCACCCTCGCAGCAGACAAGACAGAAAACTTTTCTGTGATCTTGTTTAAAACACCGACATCTTACTGATCTTTTATCAAAACAATATCATCAGCGTAGGCGGATAAAACCATATTGTTCTTAAAACCAAACCATAAACACTCGAGCATATTTTCTGAAGGAGGGGTTCCAGGGAGAGTGTGTAGAGCAGAGGTGGGCAGTCCTGGTCCTCGAGGGCCGCGTCCTGCAACTCTTAGATGTCTCCCTGGTCCAACACAGCTGAATCAAATCGCTTAATCACCTCCTACGTGCAGTCAAGTTCTGAAATATGGGTATTTATATTTTAGGGGTCCAGTAATGCCAGAATGAATAAATAAATAATTTTTTGTGGTATTCTGATTTAGTAATGTAATTACATTCGTTGTGTTACCTCCCCTCGCCACTAGAGGCAGTACCAGGCCCAAAACGATGCGACCAAGGAGCAGATTTAGAAGTTTACAGAAAGCTACAGAATCTGTTAAAACTGTGAGCTGCACTGAAGTAAATAAAAGAGAGAAGTTCAAATACATGCTGAGAGTGAAAATCTTTCCTAAATGTATAGATATAATCACAGATTTCAAAAGAAAATAAAAACTTGAGAAACGGATGATCTAGGAAATAGCGCCCCCTTCACTTCCGGAGTGCAATGGTCCCATTTCCAAATAAGTATTTTATTATTTTTATTTTATTTATTTATTTTTATTTTTATTTTTTAAGTATTTTTTTTTTTACTGTTTTTATTAATATTATGAAACACATTTCCAAATAAGGTCTGAAAGCGGTCCGTCCCCCTTCCTGTTGCTGAAGCAGATCCTTGTCTTCTCACTCGCTCTTCTTCCACTCACACCCTCCTCTCAAACGAAGAAGAAGAAGAAGAAGAAGAAGAAGAAGAAGAAGAAGAAGAAGAAGAAGAAGAAGAAGGAGAAGAAGAAGAAGGAGAAGAAGAAGAAGGAGAAGAAGAAGAAGGAGAAGAAGAAGCTCTCACCTGATTGGCTGCAGGTCCGACCAATGAGAGCATAAAGCGCCAAGAGGAAACATGGCGGACACAGAACGTAGGAGCAAGACAAGTTAAACCAGAACTTTTTTTTGGAACCAGAACCTTCTCTGACCCAGAGTCGTCTCGGAACCGGGACCTTCTCTCTAGACATTATGTCCCTCCAGGCTTCCTGTGGGTCGCAGAAAAGGCCGCTCTGCTCCCTCCTCGGTGAGTTAATACACCTGTCCAGGTGACCGGGTAACGTTAGTAATGTTCTGCTTATGAACGGAGTTAAAGCTTTAAACGTTCAGCAGAAACTGAATGAATATGAACCCAGATAATAAATATGACTGTTTTCTAGACTTGGCTTAAATGTTGGCGTTTATTCTATTCAGTCTAAAAACAGGCTGAAATACTACAGAGAAAATAAAAATTCTCAACCCTGTTTGAATGTCAGATTTTATGATATGGAAATAAGTTTCCAGGATGACCTTTAACCTGTAAAAACTCCAATGAATCAGCTTAGTTAACCTAAAATAAGCTGGAAGAAGAAGCGAGGACAAGAAGAAAGGCTGACTGCAGCTTGAAGATCCTGAAATATTCAAATAGATTCCAGCAGCAGACCTGCAATGCAATTTGTCCACAATCTTTAATTCTCTGGGGAGCGGATGTCAATGATTGAGGAAACAACTGGAAGCCTCCTTGTTTCCTCTTGCTGAGGACAGAATCTCGTCTCCATGGAGGAAATTTGTCCCTTAAATGGGTTCTAGTTTTCTAGCAGAGTCACAAACTTTCTCCTTTTAGTGAATGTTTTAATATTTCTTGTTCTGCTCGGTCTCAGCTGGCCGTGGCTTAAAGAAGCCAAGGCTTAATGATGGCGAGCGGCTGCAGGAGGCTGCGGTCCTGCTGCTGGACCAGAACCAGAACCTCTGCAGTCTGTTCCAGGAGCTGCAGGTGAGTCAGGGTCCATCTAACAGACAGGAAGTCTCTTCCTGCAGTAACCTTTAGATGTTTGATGTTTCCAGAACCCGGATCCATGTCGCATGATCTGCTTCCAGAACATGGAGCAGAACCGAAACCCGGAGCAGAACCAGGCAGCGTCTGATGTTGACCCTTTGAACGTTGCAGGACTGCTAGTGGGTGAGAATGTGCACAATATACCTTTTTATCATCTGATATAAAGGTCAGTGGAGATTAATTTCTGTTTCATTAACAAAAATAATCATTTTAGAATTGTAAAAAATTATTTAAAATCTTCCTTCAGAGTCAAAAGTTTCCGTTCATCTCCTCAGGGTTTGGTGAGTTAGTTGCTTTAGGATCAGTGGTGTCAAAACTAGTTGGCCACAAAATTTGACACTTTTGGAATTAAAAATCAAAAAAATCATTTAAAATTTTGTTTTCCATAGTTTTTTACATGCACAACAATAACTTAACATTCAGTATTTTAAAGAAAGGATCAAAGTACTTTGAACCTTGTGGAGATCTAGATTGGCGCTTGGCTGGACCAGCTGCTTTTAGCCATTCATCCATTTTTTTCCTCTTATCCGGGGTCGGGTCACGGGGTCAGCAGAATCAGTAGGAGGCCCAGTCTTCCCTCTCCCAGCCTCTTGTTCCAGCTCCTCCAGGAATCCCATGGCTTGCCAGAAGAGGAACATCGTCCCTCCAGTCCTGGATCTTCCACTGGGACCTGAACTCCTGACCAGGGAGGTGTCCATCCTAAAAAGATGCCACCTCAACTGGCTCCTCTTAATGTGAAGGAGCAGTGCTGTATCGGGGCCCACTTCACTAAACATGCATACTGATGTAGGTACATCACTGCAGTGAAGCGGGCGCCGGCTGAAATACTACAGAGAAACTACAGATTTCTCTGTAGTATTTCAGATTTGGAGGCACTGATCCTCATACCAGCTGCTTCACGCTCGGCTGCAAACCGCTCCAGCAAGAGCTACAGATCAAGATGCAATGAAGCCAACAGGACCACATCACTGCAAAAAGCAGAGATGGGATCCTAAGGCCACCAAAACGGATCTCCTCAACACCTTGGCTGGTCTACAAACTGTCCCTAACAGAATCCGTAACAAAGGGCAGCCCTGGCGGAGTCCAATCCTCACCAGAAACGAGCCCGACTTACTGCCGGCAGTGCGGACCAGACCCTGACACCGGTCATACAGGGACCTGATAGCCCGTATCAAAAGCCCGGTACCCCATAGTCCCGGAGAACCCCCACAGGGACACGGACTTTTTCAAATGGTACTTCATGTTACAAGGATGTAAATATTATAAAAATACATACAAACTAAAAGAGAAAGTATCAAAAGTTAAAAAATATAAAACAAAAAAACATACCAAAAAAGACACCAAATACAAATCAATTCATAATGGGAAGAGCAGAGCAGTGTATATCATTGTCTACCGACATTGCTATGAACAGTAACAGTCAGGTGCGAGTCCCCCCACTGTGTGCTGCATTAAAAAAACTAATTGCTGTAGGAACAAAGCAGAGCTTCTACCTATTGCTGTCCATAGGGAGAGTCTGAGCTGGAGGCCAGAAGGCAGAAACTGGAACTTGGGATGTAAAGGCACAAGATTGGCTTTCGTTTTCCTGATGATCCGTTTATTAAGAGCTCTGCAAGTGAGCATTGTTCAAATCCTAATACCAAGATTTCCAAACCAACAGAGGAGAGAAAAAGTCAATATATGATCTATAAACTAGGATCCATCATTGACTTATCAATGATTGACTTATCAACTTATTAAGAACCTTTGCAGGTTCTTTGAATGGCAGGTAAATTTGAATTTATTATCCAAAATAGTTCCAAGACTATGATTGTTTCTTCATCCTATGAATTATAAAACAAAAACAACCTGATGATAAATACAGTAAAATGTGTTAGACACATTTGTCAGAGAAAATCTTATAAATGTAAAATATTTTCCATCAGCCGCCTGGATTTGCAGGCCACAAACGGCTCCCGGGCCGCATGTTGGACACCACTGTTCTTCCTCTCTGCATGGCCTTTCAGTTCATGCTGGTCCAGGACTCGTTTTGTCAGTCAATAATAAATCGAGCAACGGGAACCAACTGATTTATTGATGTGGCTGTTATTACAACCAAATACACATTATATGAATAGACCAATCAGAGGCTTTCAAAGTCATAACATCATCATGGGAACATCTGGTTTCAGCTGCAGGTGGTCAATCCCAAAAGAAACTAGTCCCAGATTAACAGATTACTCGCCTCCACACCAAGATCAAATGTTCGCCTCTCATTATTTCGCCCCTCCCCAACTTGTTGTCTGCTGCAGGGAGCGAGCTGCGGCGTCAGGCCGACCGACGGGGCGTCGCCGTCGGAGCCGTCTCGGTGAAGACGATGTTGGACAGACTGGATGAGATCGCTGGGAGACAGGAGGACAAACTTAGGCAGATGTTCACGTCTTCTCAGAGAGTGAGTCAGTCTAATGGACCCACCGCTGCAGTGATGCACGACACTGATACTGGTACCGGGTCACCACTGGGGTACCCTTACATGTTCGCGTCATCTGACTCTGCTGCAGAGCTTTTTGATTTTTACCTGCGCCTGTTTTCTGGTTCCTCTTTGGGTTTGCTGTGGTTCTGGTGGCTCTGGGTCACTTTTCCACCAGCAGCTTTGAGATGTTTCTGTTGCACATGTTCTGTTCTTCCTTTTGCTCTGCAGGTCCAATTGCAGGTTCTGTTGGAAGCCAGCAAACTGCTGCTTTGCCAAGGAGTTTTTTGTCCAAGGCTTCTGTGGGCAGAGTACCGAAGAGATCAGGTGATCACACAACTAGCAGGGGTTCACTACCTGCAGCTCAGACGCTTTTCTTCTTCACCACCATGTTTTTAGAACTTTATTCTTAAATGTAGATTAAAACAAACAAGGAGACAGAACCTTGGGTCATGTGAATCTGGTAATCTGGAGTGTTTTCACTCTGCCAGCATTGTGTAAGTTGGTGAACCGGGCACTAAACCCAGGCATGTTCTGTTTTCAGAAGCATCCTCAGCTGGAGCTGCTGTACTTTCTTCACCTTTACAACATCCTCACTCTGGACTACATCATAGAAAGGTGAGCTCTGCTTTCTGGGTTGCTTCATGATGAAATTGGATGTTTCAGGAGCTGCCTGACCAGAAAGCATCTTGGTAACCTGAAGTCAGAAGCTGCCGAATTTCTGAGCATGATGAGAAGAGGTTTAACGTTTTATCTTTCTGATTGGTTGTCGGATAAAACAGAAGGTTCTGAACCCAAACTGCTGCCATTACTTTTCTAATGTCCTCCTCACTTATTGGTTCCAAAGGATCAGATGTTAAAGAGCATAGAAATAAATGTGTTTTTTCTGTATTTTCAATGAAATCACTTCCTCGGGTTTCTACAGGATTTCGTTCTGACTGAGATGATAGGAGGAGGAGGAACTGATGTTGATGGTCCACATGCTCTGGTTCTGCTAACCAAACTGGAGCCATGTTCAGTTTTCCATCAGATTATGGCGTCACTCCTCCTCCACCATGCTTAATAATGAGCCTGAGGCGCTTTAACACAGAACAACTTGAGCGTCTCGCTAAGGTGACAGTAGACTCCACTCAGATGGAGTCTACTGGTTGCCTGGAGACCCCATGTTGGATGTTGTTGCAGTCATCTTTCTGATGGAACAGACTCACCATGTAAGTGATGAACCTTTTAGATGCATCTATAAATCCAATGTCCCCCTTTGTGTCCCAGTGACGACGCCTTCGCATCATGGCTGCCCAGTCAGTTAAAGGCTCTGTGCTGCTGGACGCCTCCGCAGGAGGAAGAGGAGACCAGACAAGTTCAACAGAAAGTTTTATCCAGTAGGAGCATTTTTCTCCAGAATCCTCTGGAGGCGACTTGTTGCAACCCTGAGAGTAACGTTCGTTCCTGCATCAAGCGAAACATGCAGCAGGACTCATTTTAAACTTTACAGCCTTCCCTCATACTGAGCAAGCACACGGCGACAGTAGAGAAAAAAAACTCCCTTTAACAGGAAGAAACCTTCACCAGAATCAGAATCCAGCTCAGGACAGGTCATCTCTGCTCTAGATCTAGATCACAGATGCTCTAGATCTGTTTTGGTTCTGTTCTGATTGTTTATCGTGGTTCTGTTTGGACCAGCTGCTGGTTCCAGAGAGCCGCACCTGAAGACGCGTCTCCTGTGTTTCAGCCGTGGTTGGAGTCCTGGTGGCATCGGCGAGGAGGAGTTCAGTGCTGGACGAGCTGCTTCTCTGTGAGTGCTGCGCCCGCCACCGCTGCTGCAGCTGCCTGCTGCAGCTGCATTTACTTTCTGACTGATTGCTAAGATTCGGCTGTTGTTTTTAGGGTTTCTGGACATAAAGGAAGAGTGCGATGAAGGAGCAGAGAGATGGTTGGTTTCTTCTTCTTCTTCTTCTTAACCTTCAGGTCTGTCTCCTCCTTTAAGAAAGGGTCAAAGTTCATGCTGCCCTCAATCCAGATTCACACTCATCCCAACATAGACGGGATGAAAAGTCGCACCAGACGGTTCTGGGTCCTGGTGTCCTGTCCAGCTTTCACATTAAAAATTGTCATACAGACAAAATGGCGCACAAATTCGGACGTATAGCTGATAGCTCATAGCTGGTAGCTGATAGCTCATAGCTCGTAGCTGATAGCTCGTAGCTCAAGCTGTAGCTGATAGCTCGTAGCTGTAGCTCGTAGCTCGTA
The DNA here is from genome assembly GCA_922788865.1 of Poeciliopsis turneri. Classification (NCBI taxonomy): domain Eukaryota; kingdom Metazoa; phylum Chordata; class Actinopteri; order Cyprinodontiformes; family Poeciliidae; genus Poeciliopsis; species Poeciliopsis turneri. The sequence continues at coordinate 190,311 of CAKLNU010000632.1, read as the reverse complement.
GCTCATAGCTGATAGCTCGTAGCTGATAGCTCATAGCTGGTAGCTGATAGCTCATAGCTGGTAGCTGATAGCTAATAGCTCATAACTGCGCTCCTTTCCTTGATAAATCACAGGTTGTGGAAAATGGAGCAGCTGCTGGTCTGCCTGTCATCCATAAATACATCTCAATGTGAATTAGAATAAATACCTGGAAGTCTGCTGCCACCTGAAGCAGTAACCATGGCAACGCCCTTGCTGCTAGGAGTGTAGATATTTAAAATTACTGTTATTTAAAAGTTGATTTCAGGGATCATAAGGTCACTTAACAAAAAAATAAAAATAATAAGTTGTAAAGAAAAAAATCCAAATTGAAAATAAAGAAATCCAAGTGGAAATGTTTGATTGGACAGTAGAGCGCTGAGCCGGGATTAAAGACAGACAGAGAGTCCTCCGTGTGGGGAATGTGGACGTTTATTCTAAATACAGGAATCATGTGCATAACTTGCACATTTACAAGTTATGTAAATGTGCAAATGTCCAGCTTTTTATTCATAAAGCTGGAGAATAGACTGACTGTCTGACCTGCAGCTGTTCGGTGTGAGTTACCTGGATTGTTGCTGCGCAGTGAGAAGGAAAGAGGAGATCAGCTGCACACGCAGGCTGCCAAGTGAGATCCAGGTGATTGGTTTTGGTGATCATACACTTTTTCATAGAAATCATCCGATTATGATCGGTGGCCGATTGATCGACACACCTCTAGTTTGGATTCTCTAAAAGCTAATAAACCAGCGGATCAATATGATCTCTGATCAATATGATCTCTGATCAATGGCTCCATCAGAGCCACAGATCCAGGTAGCAGCTCACATTGATGCAGCTACTGACATACCTGAGACTGTCTGCACACCTGATCACCTTCAATAATCAAACCTATTGATCAGCCCTGGTTTCTCTTCAGTGAGAATAAATGAGCCGTAGATGCATTCAGACGATGCGTTACGTCTTTATGAGACAAACTGAGGAAATTTTATTATTCACATTGGAGTGAGGTTTTCAAATTATTTGGTTATTTTCTTTATTTTGTGTTGGGTTATTGTCTGAGGATAAATTGGTTCAGTTTCATAGTTTACATTTAAACAATAAAAATTAAAGTCATGATTAACATCAGGTTTGATTCTTTGTGTAAATAACTGAATGTAGTTAAGTTTCAGTGTGTTTAGGTGAGTTGTAGTTTATTGTCCATGGAAAGTAACGTGGCTGCTGTACATTTTCACGGCAAGTCAAAAGTTTGTGTATATTTCAAAACTTTTTTTTAAAGGTTTTGTTGGCTCTCGTTGCCTTTATTTGAAAGTAGCCCGACAGGAAAGTGGGTAATGAGAGGGGGGAAGACATGCGGTAAGTGTCACCTGGACAGGAATCAAACCTGCGACTACCACCACGAGGACTAAGGCCTCCATATGTGGGTCATGCTTTGCCACTGCGCCACCCACCACATTTGTTTTTTTTGTATATGCCGACTTGTGCATAAAATATGATGGCGGTGCTCATTTTTTTGTGCATATGACGCTTTATACGTGAGGGCCCTGGTATCCTCCCAGTGGGATGTCCCTGGAAAACCTGGAGACGTCCTGGAGGTATTCTATATTCTGCAGGTTTGGTTCTATGTAGGGCTGCACCAAATGCAGTTTTTTTGGCCGATCCGTCGAGTACAGATTTAAAAGTCAGACCTGCAAATTCCAATTTTGTCCATACCAAGATTTTGTCTGAAATGTTGCTAAATATAGCAAGAAAGTTACTGAGTTGGTAATAGTGGGGCAACTATTGCTACTGCAGACTTGACCTGGTGGGTAGGCCTAACAGTGGTTGAGTTTAAGACCTTCGCCAACGTAGATAAGATCGGTGAATGACATAGCTTGACATTGAGCAGTCACCACCGAGCTCTCAATATTAAATAAATCAGCGGCAATAAATTGGTGCACCCCTGGTTCTGTGTTTGTCCAGGTTTGGTTCTATGCTCTTCTGTTTTGTGTTTCCTGCAGGATTCAGACTCTTGATGCTTCACTGTGTGGAGGTTCGGTGTCACCAGAAGCTCTTCAGCGGTTCTGTGCTCACTGCCTGACTCAGATTTTCACCTGGAATCCCAAACTGACAGGTAGCATTAGTGTTAGCGGTGATAGTAGCGTTAACCGAAGCGTTGGCGTCTCATACGATGATGGGATGAATTCCTCTGATCCGGCCTGAAACTTGATGGAACAAATTGTTGTTTGTTGTCAGTGTCAGACGCTGTGACCTTGCAGAATGAATGGACTGTTGCTAAAGCCGGCCGCTGTCTGACCTCGCTTTGCTGCAAGGTAAATGATTTCTACCACCTCAGTTGTCTGGAAAACTCTGGAATGACGTGTTTGAATCTGTAAAAGTTTGTCACTTCATCAGGCCTGGGATGTAGGCATTGCAGCCATGTCTGGTGCTGAAAAGAAGGGGAAACGTTAAATGTGGCATCATATTTGGAGCCATCTCCGCAGTTCGCTGCCATGATTTTCCTGATGATTTGTGGAGGATGAATGCATCATGGATGTCTCCTGTCTGTGGTAGCTGGCAGCGATCTTCAGCGTGGAGCAGCTGCTGCATCACCTGCAGCAAGTTCTGGAAACGCACGAGGTCAACTGGAAACACGTCTTGGTCTTTGTCTCCACCCTGCTGGTTTACGACCAGTCGGCCCAGTCCAACCTCAGCGGTAAACCCAATTTCTATGAAAGCTACACTGACCAGGAACTCATTTAAAATATTCCAAACCATAAACAATTATTTAACTAAATGTAAACAAATGCCATGCAAATAATTTTCTGACTGTTGGTTCTGCTCAATAGACTGAAAATTTATCCCAGTAACAAAAGAACCTTCATGTTGAAAGAACTGCAGCTTATCTTCTGACTGGAATGTATTTGCTGACTCTTGTTTAGAAAAGTATTAAAATTTTAAATCACTAAACTATAGTGAAGTTGCTGCTCTGTTAAAACGGCACTAACATTTTTGGTAAAACCTTTTTGCTCAGATTTAAATATTTTGCAACCTTTCAGCTGGTCTGGGGTTAGGGTAACTCACCATGCCATTAACAAATGAGTCGAGAATCGGTTACTGCTGCTGCTACGGCGATGGGCGATATTTACCGGTTTCTTCACTTCTCTGCTCCAGTTTAACATCCTATAATCCTTTGCTGCGTCACATGGTCAGGGTGTCGGGTTACACCTGTTGGAGGGCGAAGCTAACGCCGTCTGTTTCTGTCAGAGGCGTTGTGCCGCCTGCTGAGCTCTGCGTTCGGAGGCTACGATCTGGAGAAGCTGATCACCGCCTTCCTGCTGGCCCGGCAGGGGGCGCTAGAGGGCGTCGGCGTGTTTCCATCCTACACCGACTGGTTCAAGGTTTTGTCTGGTTTTAACAACTTGTAAATGAACATTTCCCCGTTGCTTTTAGGACAAAGCTCACTATATTTCACTCCATAAATTTGATATGAACATTTCTTTTAAAGAGTAATGTTTATTGAATTTTTCTGCGTTGCTTTCAGATGTCGTTTGGCGGACGCTCCGGTTTCCACGCTGGCAGTAAGAAGTCTCTGGTGTTCCTGCTGAAGTTCCTCTCTGACCTTGTGCCCTTTGACCCTCCTCAGTACTTAAAGGTGAAATCCATTAGCTACAGGTTGAATGAACAGAGCACATTTATTCACGTTAGTTATTTTATTTTATTTGGAGGCAGCAGGAAGTGGGAGTCATCCTCACATTTAATGTCAGTTGAATTTTGAACATATTGAGCTAATTAAAACCAAGCTTTATTTTCCCATCATTAAAAGTTAAACAGCCTCCATTGGAGGTGGGAAAAAAATCACAAAATGTAATTTTTTAGGAAAATAAAGGTCAGAATTTTATATCAGTTCTCTTGTAAATAAAAACTTTACACAGGCCAAAGTTTTCTTCTAAGCAATGACAGAAAATGTTGGCATTTTTCAGATCTGAAGCCATTCAAATTTGAAGCAGTTAGAAAAAATTACACATTTTCATCATTTATTTATTTATTTATTTAAATTTATTAGGGACAGTGCACATTAATGAACAATCAATACTTCTGTACAGACTGTAAATGAGCCAGATTATAGCATAGTTGCAAATTTCCATCTGTAATTCCATTTTAATATTTAAAATGTTTTAAACATTAAAACAATAAAATGACTGAGTACCTTAAAGGTGAAAATGCATCAACTGTAGCAGTAATTAGTAAAAAATACATTTAAATCTAATTGTGGAGTGTGCTCATGGACTGGGGTGACCTTTGACCTTCCACAGCTGACAGTTATCTTTTTATATCAGGTTCATATTCTTCACCCTCCGTTTGTGCCTCCAAAACACCGCAGCCTCCTGATGGAGTACGTGACGCTGGCGAAGACCCGGCTGGCCGACCTGCAGGTGGCAGGATGAGTTTGAGCTGAACTGTTTTATCTGAAGGTGATTTTAATTAACAGAATAATTATTCTGTGTTGTTGCAGGAGTCGGTGGAGGACATGGGTTTGTATGAAGATGCTTCTGCTGCCGGTGCTTCACTCCAGGTACTTCCAGCCAGCAGGACCCTGAGGTTCTCCTTAGAAGAGAGCCGTCTCCATCAATCTGGTGTTTCTTATTAAACTTACTCCCTTTACGTTTGATGTTGTTGGCATCAAGCACAATAAGGTTAGTTTTAGGTCAATTTTATTTAGCCTCCCTGCTGTTGGTCTAGATCTTCGTGACTTGAACCTTTCTGAAACGTGTGGCCAGCCCTGCTGCAATGTCAGACACTCACTGTTCTGTCACACTTTGTATTTAATATGTCTGTGCTAGGGCTGTCAACTTTAGCACGCTGTCGCATGCGATTAATCTGAACATTTTACAGCGTTAACATCACATCATTCAGATTAATCGACTATTTCAGCTTAAAAGCCTCTTTTAGGCTGTCGAGTTATTAGTGTTCGATGAACAGCAGCCAAAGATGAACGTTCTTCAACTTATGTGGCTGCTGGCCTGTGTTGGGGTTAGGTTTAGGGTTAGGTTTAAGGTTAGTACCCGCAGATCCACATATACAAGTCAAAATTTCAGATGTATGAATTACGCCAGTCGCTTTGCTGCATGAGGACAAACGACTGTCGCGTCATCGCAGAAGTTTCAGGAAATGAACGGAGAGGAACTTTTCTTAATTAACGTTTCGAACAAAATGGCTTCCTTTGAACCTTCCTGAAAATTAAAACCTGAGAATCTTCAGACATGTCTGGTTTGAGACATTAAAGCATTTTTTGAATATGAGCATAATGTAGGCGGTTACCCAGGGCGGCATCAGGAACTAGAAAATGAAATAACTCACACAGGTTGAGCCCTGAACAACTTTGCTACTACTTTTTTTTTTTTTTATCAGGAGATTGTACATTTGTTGACATTACATACATTTTGCAAAACTTGCATAACTTCTCCAAAATTTTTTCCCTTAATGAATATAAATGACCATACTGAGATAACAAAAAAAGAGAAAAAAATAAATACTATTTAAAAAGGGGGTGGCATTGTAGAGCTAAAAGGTATTTTACCTATCTTTTTAAACTTAGTCACATGACTAAGCGATGCCTCCTGTAATGGAGGATGTTTCCGCTGGTTGCTGCTGGGAGACTTTACCTGCTGTAAATCAGGTGATTGGCTGCAGTGCAGCAGGGGGAGGGGCTTGTCCAGGACAACAACCACAACCACATACATTTTTATATTTCAAGCTTGCAAAGTTAAGGGATTAGTCACAGATTCTAGTCATTTTTGATAGAATCTGTTATAATAACTTTTGATTTACCAATCACCTCCTCAAAACAAAGACATTAAACGTCGTCGTTCTTTATTGCCTGCAGGTGAAAATGCAAAACATTAACATTTTGTTCAAATAAAATCACTTACCTTTTTTCAAGCTTTAATTCTCTGTCGCATCACATTAACACTTTAACTCGCTAACTCTGGCTACTTCACAGGAAAAGTATTGCTTTTTTTATATGCTATGATGTTTTCTAAATCCCATCATTTGTAATTTCCTCCTTCTGTTTCTCTGAATTGCGTTGTCTGCCTTCCATTGATGAAGGCTTTTATATTATCAGATAACTCAGAGTTGAGTTATTTCTTGTTCTGATCAGAATGGCATAGGTTGATTGACAGGAACTGAATCCTGTTTTCTGTGATGGCTGATTAACAGGCTGCTGCTTTTCAAGCATCTCCATCAGGTTAAAGCAGGAAAACATCTAGATCAGGTGTCTCTAGAGCTACAAACGCTGGACCAGATGGTCTGTCACCTCCCAGTGACTCTGTGTTGGAAAACGCTCACAATTTGTCATCAGTTTTTAGAAATATATAAAACAATCATTTATTATTTAAGAGGTGAGTATTTTCTACTGTTCAATCAGGTAATGGCCAAAAGGAATTCATTTTCCAGTCTGTTGCCAATAAAAATCTCAACTTTGACAGGAATCTGGTTCTTTGATGCATGTTGGTTTGAAAGGAATAGAATAAAATATACTTTGATTGCCAATGGAAAATTACTTATTCATTGACAAGCTACTTCATCAAAGGCATTAAATATTAATAACACAAATATAACCATAAGAGAGAGTTTATAAAATATATATACAAAACTGATGTAAGTAATGCAATATGACTGAATGTAAATAAATTTAATGACAACCATGCTAAGCAAATATGTGCACAGGCCTAAATCCCAGGAGGGGTCGCGGGGTCTGGACCCCCCAAATCTTAGAAAAGTCTAGATCGGGGTGGGCAATCCTGGACCTTGAGATCCGGTGTCCTGCAACTCTTGGATGTTTCCCTGGTCCAACACAGCTGAATTAAATCACTGAATCACCTCTTAAGTAGCAGTTCTCCAGAGTCCTGCTAATGACCTCATTATTTGACTCAGGTGTGTTGTAGAGACGCATCTAAAAGTTGCAGGAGACCTTCAGGCCTGGAGTTGCCCAACCCTGGTCTAGATCATTGAAGAAACATCTGCATTTAAATAACTTCAATATGAAAAGCCAAACAAAACAAGGAACAAAGTAAATCTGCCATTTATCTCAGAAAAAAATAAGAATGAATTTTTCTGTCCCCCCTACCATTATTAGAACAATGGTTCAGTCCAAAGTGTGGGCGGAGCAACAGAGTGGTCAGAGCTAGCTGCTAGCTGTTAGCTGTGCATCACTAACATAAAGCCCTTCAGTAAGTAAATACTAACAAGACAGATCAGACTGCAGTTTATTTTATTACTTTGACTGAATCAAGATGAGCTTCAACAGTTTGCCTCATTAGCAAAACTGCTTCATAGACTTGAGCTTTTTTGTCAAAGGCAGCAAACACCTCATTCATGTTTAACTCTTTAACTTCCAGTTAATTAGAAGAGTTTGAAACGGGACGAGCTGAGCAAGTGGACCAGCTCAGAGTGGGAGCCCAGAACAGATGGAAGAATCAGAAAGTTATGTTTTTATTTCTCACCGTCTTCATCATAGAGTCTTTAAAACCAGTAAATAAAATCGGAATATTTTTCTATATAAACCCTGGTGCTTTAAATGTTACGTTTAAGTTATAATACACCCGAGATATTCATTTCCATCTACAAGGCAAAACTAAATAAGGCTTAAAAATGAAGCCGCTTATCAAGTTATAATTTAAACAGCTCATAACTTGTATTGGGAGCCATTTCAATAAAAATTGTTTTATTTAGAACCTTAAATTGTTGGAAAGGTGTAGCAGAGATTAGATCAGTCAGACTGAACAAAACTTGTATAGAAGCAACATTTGAATTTTCGTTTTATTTTTCTGCAGGCTGCTTACTGAGAATAAAACATGTTTGATGTGCATTACTAGTCATGTTTGGTCCTGCAGCTTGAATGTGACTTAAAAACTTTCTAAACCACATTTTATGTTACATTTCACTGTAACTTTGCCGACGCCCCAAACGTTGGTGTTAAGAAATGTTCCTGTTTATGGTCCCCCAGTAATGAGACGGGATTTACGCCCTTGTGTTAATCTATAGACGAGTAGAATTAGAGTGAAGTAACTCAGACTCTGTAAAGCCTCATGGCTGAAGGCAGGAATGATTTCTAATGAGTCTCTGGCTAAAGCTGCTCCTGTATTTGGTCATGAAGTGGATGAGACTCGTTGGCCAAAGCAACCTGGGCAGAATTCTTCTCTCCACTGCTAGAGAGTCCAGCACTGGCAACGAGGTCGCTGGCCTTGTGTACCCCATGTAGCGTCCCGGTTGAATGGATGGTCTCTCAAACTGATGGTTCACAATGTTTTATTTGGTGCCTTTGTACGTGAACACACCGTAAGAGCTACAAAATATACAAATAAAGTACCATTAATAACTCAGTGTTTTTCTAACATTTTACCTTAACATATAAATCCTTTTTTCTTATATTCTATAATTAAACTTTCTGTCATAAAATAAAGTGTAACATATTAACTGTTAACGGTTGACCAAAGAATACTAGTTCTATCTAATGGCAAAATACAACCGTCACACCCAACAGCAAACTACACACTTCACAGCAAAACCAAACATACATTTACATATTAAAAACTCACCTTGTTCCCCATCAACCAAGCGCCAACCAACTGACTGTCTACACCCTAATCTGAACCACTCCTTAATTAGCTTTACTCCGACCTGCGTGCGCTCTTTCTGCGATGACAGTTAATTATCAGTTAATTGTCTGACATTGGCGTCACACTTCACCACTCTTCCGTTTGAAACCCTTTCAAAATAAAAGCATACATTTTTATATCATTTTCAATAAATGAGGAAACACAAAATACTAATAAGGTCATTTACACCCCATCAGTCTGTTCAGTCGGTTGGTGTCCTCCTCCTTCAGCCTGCTGCACCAGCACACCACAGCACTGGCAACCAGACTCAGAGCTTTCTGAGCAAAGTCTGGCAGATGTTGAAGGACCTCAGCCACCTCAGAAAGTGGAGGCAACTTTGGCCTTTCCTGTCTTCAGTGTTCTTGACCCAGTTCAGTTTTGTGTCAATGTGGAGTTGCAGATATTTGTAATTCTCCAGCATGTCCACTCTGACCCCCTGGATGGTTCAGGGGTCACCAGCATTCTGGTCCTCCTCCTCAGATCTACCACCAGTTTGTCAAAAATCCAGTAACTTTATGTAAACTTAGAAAAAAGAGATGCAACACATTTAACAGTATTGTGATTTTATTAATGTGAGAAGCTAACAAATAGTTTAATTGTAGTAAAAACTCTAAAGAACAACATCACATCTGCAACAAAGGCTTTAGTGAAATAAATAGTGTGCTAATGTTCCACTCAGAGCCAGGCTGCACAGGACGTGGAGAAAGCTGTGTGTCTGTTTGAGAGCAGCGGCAGGATCCCTGCAACAGTCATGGAGGCCAGGTGAGTCCCCTGTGTTATAGATGCTATACTAATTATTTATTATTCAGTATTTTATTGGAGCAGACCTCATTGTCAGAGGTTTGTCCTAAACCTGTAAAAAGGACAAAAACACTGTAGGAAATATAAAACCACTTTTCCAGATTAATTTATTATTATTGACGGCGGCTTGGAATTAGTGAACATTCAGAATAGCACAAATATCAGTAAAGTTGTTTTACATTGTTTCCTTAATGGTAAAAAAGTCATTAATTCAGTTTGTTTCAGTCCCAGTTACAATATTTTAAAAAGCATGATTAACCATAGTAATAAAAATACAGAGTATTTATCAACATGGTGGATTCAGCTGCAGAAGGCCTGCCTTTAAACTGTCACCGGTCACCATGGTTACCCAAAGTAACCATGGTAACGACACTGCTTTTGCACAGAGTCCCTCTAAAAGGCACAGGCCTAATCCTTAATAAGGTGTTCCTTAAACTGTAAATTTTCATTGAAAACAGAATTTAATGTACAAAAGACGAATGAAATCCAAACATTTCTGCCTGACGCCCCCTGCAGTCAGTGGCAGTTAGGCCTGCTGCAGGGGGCGTCACGTTCACTCTGCCTGCAGGGGGCGTCACGTTCACTCTGACTGCAGGGGGCGTCACATTCACTGACTGCAGGGGGCGTCACGTTCACTGACTGCAAGGGGCGTCACGTTCTAGGACGGGTTAACTGCGGTGAAGTAAGAATAGATTCCAGTTGATCAGAACAATCAGCTGATCAGCTGCAGTCATGATTCCTGCAGCTGGTCTGACTGACGAACCAACGGTCCAGATCGCTGCTGCTGGAGTTCTGACTAGAACCAGGAAGATAGAGACGCCTCCCGGTTCTACACCACCTGGTTCTACATTCCTTCACTGAGAGACTTTAAACTGCTACTAGTCTATAAATCACTGGACGGATTAAAGATCTACTGCTACTGGATCAGCCTGCTAGTTCTGGTTCTGGTTCTGCTCTGAATCAAAACCAGAACTAAACATGGAGAAGCAGCATTCAGCTTCTATGCACCACAGATCTGGAACAAACGTCCAGAAAACTGTAAAACAGCCGAAACCGTGTGTTTCTGTGTTTTTATAATGCAGTGAACTTCGAACTGCCTTGTTGCTGAAATGTGGGAAAAATAAACTCCACTGTTTAGAAGATGGACGTAGAAACTCAGGGTGGAAATAAGAGAAAGCCATGATCAGTAACGTTGGATCACACAGAACCAGCTCCTGGAAAGTAACTGGATTATTCCCATCAACTAGAATTAAAGATGGATCATTGATATTCATAGATCTGTTTGACCCAATTACTACAGAAGAAAACAGCGACGGTGCAAAGCAGTGGGATTTAAATTATTCTGTGATCAATATTTATTATGAAAGAATTTATGTTCACAGAATGAAAACACAGCAGATGGAATAGTTTTGTCTTCCTGGTTAGAAATCTGAGCTGAACTATATGTAGTCGGATCATCAAAGCTTCCATGGAGCGATTTAAAAACCTCAGTGTCGTTCTGATGTGACCTTTGACCTGGCCAGCACAGCCACACTAAAATATAGTAAAGTTGTGAAGAGTTAACATCAAACGAATCGAGATAAAATCTCCTTCCAGCTAAAGCTAACATCCCAGAACACTGACCGCAGTTTTTCCCTCCACAGCATTTTCCGGAGGCCGTACTTTCTAACCAGGTTCCTTCCTGCGCTGCTGAAGCCCAGAGCGGTGAGAACTTTCAGTGTGTTTGTCAGAGCGGTGAGAACTTTCAGTGTGTTTGTCAGAGCGGTGAGAACTTTCAGTGTGTTTGTCAGAGCGGTGAGAACTTTCAGGGGGTTGAGCAGATTTTTCTCGTCCTTCCAGCTTCCTCTCAAAGCCGATGCTCAGATGAACTTCATTGAAGTTTTGAAACAGTGAGTTCTGCTTTTTCTTCAGTGACTGATGATCTGGCGTTTCTCTTCATGGTTTACTGGGAGTTAAAGATTCCCAGCAGTCAAACTGGTTTGTTGTGTGCAGAGCAGAGAAGATCCCTGCTGCCCAGTATTCCCAGTATGTGGAGTCCTGTCAGAAGCAAAGGCAGCAGAGCGGTAAACGATAAAATTTATTCTTTAAACCTTCATTCCCACTGCGGCATCAATTCAGGTGTAAGTATTTAGGATTAGAAGTAATAAATATTAAATCGTAAATTAAGTTCAGTAAATTTGGATGAAATTTTTTCTTTAAATGTTCAGAGATGATTTGGTGCCGAGTTTCTTAGATTGAATTCGACTTTGCCAACAGTTCATTAATGAATCGCCTTTCAGCGCTGACTAGATCTGCGGCTCATAGATCTGCTGTGATGTTTCAGGAAGCCCTCGGCGCCCCGGAGCCCCACTGGCCGTTCTGCAGGAGCAACTGCAGGAGTTCACCGAACTGCTGGCAGCAGGACGGGACCCAGGTTCTGGTTCTTTAATTTGGTTCTGGTTCTTTGATCCAGTTCTTTTCCTTTAACCTGGTTCTGGTCCCTCAGAGTCGTTGGGCCTGCTGCCCAAGATTTCTCTCACCCTGAGTGTCATCTGTCCTGGTTCTGACGACCCGGTTGGACCGGCCGCCACACCGTCGCTCTCCGACCTCCATCTGAAGGTAAACCTGGTTCTGGTTCTGGACCATGATGGGTTGGCGATTCTGAAGTGTTTGTGTTGTGATCTTTAGGTGGTTGATTTAATTCTGCGAAGTTTCTGCCAGAGCCTCCTGGTCGCTTCCAGAGGAAATCCTCCCAACAGGTGACTTCTTGTGACTTTCACATTAAAAGCTTTATTTACTGCAAATTGCTGCTTGAAGTTCTGATGATCGCTCTGCAGTGATATCGTCCTAATAGTTTTCTGTCAATGTTTCAGAAACTACATGAGTTTAGAATTAATCATATTTAATTAGAATCGGTTCTGTTAACGTGGAAAAGCAGCATTGATCAGAAATGTTTGATTTCTGATCAGAAATGTTCGATTTCTGATCAGAAAGTCCTTAATTTTTCTGTCTGTTTTCAGACAGAGTGTGTGGGGCAGCAGGTTCGTCTGCTTGCTGCTCGATAACCGGCAGCTTCTGTCCAGCGTAATCCACAGACTGAAGGATCTGTTTCACCGACAGGTACTGTAATCCAGATTATAGCTCAGCCAGGCCGCTGCCGACAAATGAATGTCTCACACAGTTCATTTGGACAAAAGCAATTCATAACAAATATGGTCTGAAGACATTTCATAAAAAATAGTCGAATCAGTTGAGCTGTAAAAACAGATTGGATTCATCAGGTCCACTTTAATGTATTACCGTATTTTCCGGACTATAAGTCGCATTTTTGGGGGAAATTTATTTGATAAAATCCAACACCAAGAACAGACATGTCATCTTGAAAGGCAATAAAATAGAATAGAGGCAACAACAGGATGAATAATTGTACAGTATGCTAACGTTACATGACAAACGTGCCTGGTATGTTAACATAACATATTAAGAGTTATTCAGAAAACTATAACATCAATAACATGCTAACAAGTTTACCAAACCATCCGTGTCTCCAAATCACTAAATCTTCATCCTCAGTGTTGCTTGTAAACAACTCTGCTAACTCCGAAGGTAGAATAACAGGCCTCGCGCGCCCTCTTGTGGTTTAGTGTGAAAATAACATGTGATATGACATAATAATGTGTTAATAATTGCACACATAAGTCGCTCCGGAGTGTAAGTCGCACCACTGGCCAAACTATGAAAAAACTGCGACTTATAGTTCGTAAAATATGGTAATTGGTTTTCTATCAAACTAGCTGCAGAGATTAACCCCTTAGTTGTCATGATGACAACGGTGTCCTCGACGGTTGTCTTGGGAACGTTGTCATGGTGGCAGTTAAAGGGTTAACCCTGTCTTCTGTCCTAAGGCAGCTTCTCTGAAACCTGCCCACATCCTTGGCCTGGCAGCCTTCATCATCCACCTGCAGGCAGCCCAGCCGGGTCCGGCCCAGCCGGTAGAAGAGGCTCTGGATTCGGCCATGTTGAGCAGCAGTCGGAATAGCATGCTGTTGTCTGTCAGGTGAGATGGTCCAGTTAATCTGAAAACCAGTGAAACCAATAAAGCTTGCAGTTTACATCCTGGGTATTAAAGCAGCACTCTGTCCCCAGGCTGGCTGTGGCTGCTGTGTCCTACGGACTCTGCAGAGGACACTCTGCGTCTCCGCAGCGACTGCAGGACTTTATTCCAAGGACCCTCTATAAGAAGGTCCCATCTATTTCTCTCTCTGTTTCTCTATTTCTCTCTATTTGTCTGTCTCTCTCTCCCTCGTTCTTCATCAGTGGGCGTTTCTCTGTCCAGGTCCTGTACTTGGTCCCAAGGTTGTTCCCTGAGGCCAGGATACGTCCAGAGAGGCTTGAGGGGGACGGTCCAACAGGCGGCCATCTTGGGGACGATCTGGCTCTGCTGTGGAGCTTCAATGATGGAACCAGCTGGACGAAGTCGGTGTTGCATCTGTGGAGACACGCTGCCTTCAAGCAGCTGCAGCAACTGCAGCAGTACCAGGTTAGCTCAATCTGGATCCATCCAGATCAGTCCAGGTCAGTCCGGATCAGGTTCGTCTTTGCTCAGCTGGAGATTCCCCATCTTTGTATCCAACCAGCAGGTTCAGTGTTTCAGGCAAGATGATGAGGATGATGAAGGCTAAACTGATGAACTGCTGCCAGTGAATTAGTTAATCTCTTGGATTATAATCTCTGTTCATGTGAAGGAACAGAGCGGCTAATTGGAGGAGAATGTCTTGCTCAGGTCAGAGGTCAAAGTAGAACGGGCCAACTGGGTCCAGAATTTGTTAGACCTAGTGGTTCTGACCCGGTTCTGCAGAACCTGTAGACCCTTGTAGCAGCAGAACCGGAACCAGACCAGATTGGACAGACGTGATCTGGTCCAATCAGGCTGGATCGGGTCAGAACCAGGTGGTATCATGATGTGGGCGACATTTTCCTGGCAGACTTGGACCCGTCGGAACCAGCCAAGGGTTTGGACCCATTTATCTGAGCTTAACTTGTTATTCAACTGCTGAGTGTGACTGTATAATGTTTATTAATGTTTTGTTAATGGTCTTAGTAATGTTGTATTAAAGACTTCTTAAACATGTAATAATGTTTTATTGTGTCTAATATCTGCTCTTTGTGTGTAGTTGTGTTTTTCAGAGTGGCTGCATGAAGAGCTGAGAGTCCAGAGAAACTCAGATGTTTTGTCGGACGCAGAGCGGTGAGATTAAAAACTCCGTAAAATCAGCCACCAGTTTGTTCCTCATCACAAATAAAATGAGAAATCGGTGAACAGTCAGCTCTAGTGGAAACAATTAAATCCAATATTTATTCACATTTCAAATAAAAAATGTTGGAAATTATTTTGATCTCGGTTATGAAGTTAAAAACCTTCTTCAGAAAAGGTTCCTGGTTCCTGGTGGAAGGCCTCCTTACCATCAGCCTAATGTGTAGTGACCTCCACCAGAGCCAGGTCTGGACTTGAACTGGACCACTCCACACCTTTAGTATTACTTTTAAAAATTGCTTTGAGCTTTAAAATTGTTGGTCTGAACTCCATGCAAACAGCTTCAGTTAAAAAAAAACAAAAACTTTTTTATTCTCATTTTTAAAGCTTTAACTAAACTATTTCTATTTGATAAACACATAAATGTTTGTTTACACTGTTTAGTTTATGTCCCAATTATTGACTACGGTAATATTGATTAATTCTTTATGCCCAGGAATAATCAATATCATCCACAACAATAAACCTGAACAAACCGTCAGATTCGTGGTTTGATCTTTAGCTAAAACAAAGATTTTTATTTATTTATTTATTTTTATTGTAAGGTTTTATTTCTGTCGTTAAATTGTTTACGTCAGTAATTTCTGATCATTTCCTGGAATGCTTCAGTTACCTCTGAATGCTCGGTACTACAGCTTCACACGTAATCGCCACGGAAACGTAATGTAAGGCGTGTGAAAACGTGCAGCTCTGCTGTCCGTCTCCCTGCAGGCAGCAGTACCAGCAGTGGGCCTGCTGGGAGCTTTATCTGCCCCGGCCAGAGGAGCAGGGAGGCTGTGGCGGCGACCCCAGGGCGCTCTGCTCCCGTCTGCTGACCGCCATCATGGAGCCGCCGCCCAGGTGCCAGCGACACTCACGACTCGTCACAAACCTGAACCTGAAATAGTCAATGACCTGCTGGGTTTTATTCTGCTTTTGGTTTTAAATGTTGCAGAATGTTTTTTTATTGTTTTTTGGAGTCAGAAACGGACCTGAAACTCCAGATGAATAAAGATAAACTTAGAGATTAAATATCTGGACGTCATTCCGGGATTAAAACAAAACAGCAATGAATTATTGGAGTTCCTGAAGCTTCCGGTTTGAGTCTGAAACATCTCCGATAAATTTCTACTTTATAGTGAACATCAGAAGCTTATTGGTTTCATGAGACGTTTGTTTAAGGTTCATGTTGCAATGCTCAAAATGAACACAATGGAAAGAAGTGCATATTTTATGTTTCTTCAGTAATTTGATTGCTATTCATTTATCTGATGTAGTAGGGAGATGAACCTGGAAAACCTGGACTTCTCTCCAGGATGGTCTGGGACTGGAACCTGTTTGCCAGACCTGCTGTCCAGATTACAGGTGAGCAACTCGGCTAGCGATGCTCACAGTTGGCATCACATGTTAGAATTCCATGCTGTTCAGAAGAGCTTCAATTGTGAAAAACTGAAAAAATGTTGATTTAACAAAGTTTCTGGTCTGAAAAATATTTCTAAACCGTGTGTGTCTGCATGGTAAATATCTATGTCTCTGAAGATGAAGCGCTGCAGTCGGTTCCCACAGGATCAGAACATCCGTCGTTAATGTCTGCCAGTCGACTCTTTAAGGAGTTGTAACATAAAGAAAACACTGAAGAGACAAACTGAGTTTATTCTTTGCAGCAAAGGAGAGTTTACTCACAGCTTGTACAGAACGCAGCTCTAGAAAACAAAGATTACACATTTTTACACTTAATAGTAGGTTCCTTCATGTTTCTGTTATTCATATCACTGAAGATGTGACAGAAAACAACTCCGGTCAGTGAATAACAGTACAAAACTCCAAACACATCAGAACAATTACAAAACCATTAATCTTTCACAAAACGCTGACATGCAGGATTTTTATGTTATAAAGAAACATTCACCACCAGTTACTTGCTGGTTCTGCTGGCTTTGATGGTTTTGCTGGTTCCGCCCTCAGGAGCTGGTCTACGAGGCTCAGGTCGGTGAACTCTGGGGTCGCCGGCTGGGTCTGGGTGACTTCCTGCTCCGGGTCGTGTCTGAGAAATGCGCCGCCTCCTCTGGCAGCGTCTCCACCAGGCTCAGCCTGCAAAGAACCATGGAGACCTGGAACAGGTGCTGCTCACGCAGGTGACACCTGTGGACAGGTGATACTGATCTGACACTCAATGCTGGCTGTGTGTGTGTGTCAGGGTGCTCCTGGCGCTGCCACCTGTGATGTTCTTCAAAATAAAGGCTGAAGCAGGGCAGAGTATTGTAGACTGTAGCGAGCTGCTGCAGCACATCACACAACTTCAGGTTAGCTACAGGCTAGCTGGCAGTTAGCGTCAGGTCAGCTACAGGCTAGCTGGCAGTTAGCTCAGGTCAGCTACAGGCTAGCTGGCAGTTAGCTACAGGTCAGTTACAGGCTAGCTGGCAGTTAGCTACAGAGTACAGGCTAGCTGGCAGTTAGCGTCAGGTCAGCTACAGGCTAGCTGGCAGTTAGCTTCAGGTCAGCTACAGGCTAGCTGGCAGTTAGCGTCAGGTCAGCTACAGGCTAGCTGGCAGTTAGCTTCAGGTTAGCTGATAGTTAGCCGCCACTGCTTCAGCTTCTGTCTCCAACTTTCTCAGAGGAAGGCGTGTCTTCCAGCCAGCGTGCTGCCCTGCACAGTGACAGCTCATCTCTTGAAGGTGAGTCGCCGCTCCAAGCCTGAAGGTCCTGCAGGAACCAGAACCAGAACCAGAACCTGCTCCATCTCTGCAGGGTCTGCTCTTTGCTGTAGGACAGTGTGGACATCCAGGAGCAGAAGTGGACCGGGTCTGGTCCCTGATGAGCGCCTCCTGTCCTCTCCTCCTCGTCTCTGCAGTGGTACGCTTTGCTTTTTGTGCCTCTTATATCAGATTGTAGTCATTTCTCCTGACCAGCAGGGGGCCACAGTGGAGAGGAAAATTCTTAAAGCTGCTGTACATAAGTTTTATAAAATGTTTATACATATTTTTTGAAAGTGTCTCCTTGTTGTGACAGTTTGAGAGATAATCTGTGAACAATTCAATCTATTACTGCTATTACCATCTGAACCAATCAGAGCCAGGAGGCGGGACTTACTGCTATCAGTCATCTTCGTATACTGGGGGAAAATCAACCTACTGTTCCAGTTATTCATTGGAACGGTAAGTTGTTATGGATGGCAACGCTAACTAGCCAAGCATTCATGGCAGGCTCTGCTGGCAGGAAAAGCTGCAGCGCTGCAGAGAGCAAGGGCACGGTAAGAGCAGCTTAAACACAGGAATGATTGACGGCACCAAGACCCTCCCACTGGCTCTGATTGGGTGTTTCTAACAAAGATTTCTGTAGTTAACCTGGAAGTTTCACAGATGATCTCTCATATTAAAGTTTGAAAAAACATGTAAAAAACATTTTTATAAAAGTTACAAACTGCACCTGAGATTTTAGAACCAAACAATATTTTAGTTCAGAGGATGAAACCAGAAAATGTTGAGATTATATCCAAGTTCTATCAGCTGCAGGGAGGGAGCCGAGAACATCGGAGAAAACGAGTTTCTCTCACTGTCTCTCCGGGGGTTTGTTGTGATAGTGAGTCTGATACAGAGAGTGAAAGTGTCTCTAACGTTTCTGATCTTTTCTTTCTCTTGCATTTGTTTTCTAATATTCTTTATCTGCATTGGTTCTAGATCTCGGGGTTTGTTTTTGAGTGTTAGCGCATATAGAGCGCTTAATTTGCAGGAGGCGTCTTCAGGGTCAACACCCCTCTCTTTGAGGAATGGGATTCGGGTCCAACCTGATCCGACAATCCCAGTTGGAACGGTTCTGTTGGCAGTTGGTGATCTAGTTGCTCACATCAGTTTCATTTATGCTTCCAGTGTTGATGTAAGTTTGTTTTTAAAGCAGAACAGATGATTCTTAACACTTATATGTTAAGCATAATTTACATGATTATTATTATTGTACACTAAATTTAACTTGATTATACATAATTACAAAAAGGTGATGTGAAACATAATTAAGTGCAAAGAATGATTTAATTTGGAGAGAGAGAGTCTTATTTCGAAGAAAACTTAACAGGATCTAGTTTTGTATTTTGCCGCCAACTTGCCTTCCGTAGATTTCGGTTGCTTGGTTACGAACAGCCGTTGCAGTTATTCAGCTGTTGTATTGTTCAATAAAAATCTGGACAGAAAATGTTCAGTAAATACATCGGAGCCTCCGTTATAATCGCCCTGTCGCCATTTCCAGAATCAGAAGCTACAATTCAGCCAATTCAGCTTCGATCCAGAGTCGGTCAGTAACGCGGCCACAGCCGGAGGACTGGTCTGGTCCGGTTCGGTTAGCCTGCTCAGAGTGCGCATGCGCCTAATGGTTTCAGCCATCGCAGCATCAGCACCTGTTTTAGACCAAACATGACGGGAAACTCAACAAACTCCTGTTAGCCACGGTGCTAGCCTAGCATAAAACCGTCACTTCCTGGACATTAAGTTATACAAGGTAAGCATCACGTTATAAAGTGATAGCGCTCAATTCTTTTTCTTACGTCATAGCAATGTGCTTCCGTAGGATTGCAATAAATGAAGAGTTTCCTCAAGTTTTGCCTTTAGCTGTTCCGTCAACCCGGATTGTTGTATCCAATGAGGCGCCAGAAAAGGAGCTGAAACGCTTCGGGAAAAATAGCCAGACTGTGTTTGGATGTCGGGACTCCAAACTGAAACACGTTCAGTCTGCGAAGAGTTTAGGGTTAGGTAGGGTTGGATTGAGTTTAGGGTTAGGTAGGGTTGGATTGAGTTTAGGGTTAGGTAGGGTTGGATTCACCAACGCAGTCATTGGCAGGGGAAAAAGTACTCAATGTACTGAAGTAAAAGTACAAATACACAGACAAAATGTACTAAAGACCACATTAACATCTGCATTATCTAATCGCATTCAGCCATTAGAAATTAATACAAATCATTAAGAGTACTTAACGTATTTAATTTTAATACATCAGAAATGCCACAAATCAATCAATCAATCAAATTTTATTTGTATAGCACATTTCAGCTACAAGGCATTTTAAAGTGCTTTACATCATAAACACAAAATACAAAGTCATGCAACATAGAATAAAATGAAATAAAATACCAAGTGTTTTTTTTTTTTTCCTTCCTCCCTTTTCTTTTTGACACGGAATTTAAGCGCCTGTTACCGCCGGACTCCGCCGTCCGTTTAACCATGGGTATTCGTCGGCCCCCGTTGCCCACAACAGGAAAAGGTCTCAACCTACAACTTACATACATATCCACAAATGCAAATCCAAATACAAATCCATACATATTACATTTCAAATACAGTTCTAAACAGGTGTGTTTTTAGTTGAGATTTAAAGGAAGTCGGTTTCCGCTGTTTTACAGTTTTCTGGAAGTTTGTTCCAAATTTTTGGTCCATAGATGCTGAAAGCTGCTTCTCCTCTTTTGGTTCTGGTTCTGGGGATGCAGAGCAGAACCAGAACCAGAAGACCTGAGAGGTCTGGCAGGTTGATATAACATGTTTTTATGAAGCATGCTTTCATTGTGTTCACCTCCATGACAGTATAGATTTAGATATGTGATTCTATGCATCATAATTTCTGGAGCAGAAACATTTCGTCTCCTGTCCTAACATAGCATGAACTTCACTTTTTTTTGCCGCCAGTGGCATTTATTTTGAAAGAAATCCAACAGAAAGGTGATGAAAAAAAGGCAGGTGGGGAGGACATGCGACCAAGGAGCAACATAGCAGTGTTGTAGTCAAGACCATCTAACTTGAGTCAAGATCAAGACCAGCACTCCATGCTACATGACAATAAAATGTGGAATATGATCAAAATTGCTTCTCAAATTGATCTGAAAGATCCACATTCCCATGAAAACACCTTGCTATTAAGTACTTGGAGCTGAATTAACTTTAACCAATATAAGTATCATCATTTCAAACTCTTTGTTCTGCTTTGTTTCCATCTCTGAGCCACAATCCGCAGAAGTCTCATGCCATCCCCAAAAAGATAATGCCCTGGGTGGTTGCCCATATCGCCCGTGTCAGAAACCACCACTGTCTTCACTATTAAACATACCAATTAAGACAATGTAAGCAATGCTCAACTAAGAACACTGACCAAGGAGCAACAAGTAACCAAGCACAAGGAGCACCGTGACTGTTCCCACAGTCTGCCACCATGACAAGTGACGAAAACGAAGCGCAATGAGCATGCTCTGTGTGCTCTTCATTTCTTGTTTTAGTTAAAAAATAATAATAGCTACTGCAGTGTATGCAGAGCATCACAAGAACAATGAACGGCTCTCAGAGAGGCTGCAGTGCTATGTTGGTCTTAGTAAAGATCCGTCCAGAAGAATCGGATCGTTCAAGAAAGCCACATCACTTTACAGCAGACTTTGGTCACAGCATCGTCCCATGATGTGACCCGTCAGTCAGCGCAGTGAGTCACGGCGTTTTGTACAGTTTGTCCCTGAGCAGCTAGCTTTAGCTTTGCTAGCATCACGTCCAGAGTTTTCCGGTCTTCTTCGCTAAGTGACTGTAGAAGTAAGGGTCCCCATAGGCAGCTGGGAAGAGCTGCCTACGTTGGTACGTCTGTACCCGGCGTCGGTGGTCCGGATGTGAGCAGTACCGTTTCTTTTGAGGATGTTGGAAGCTGTGTTGACTCTGCGGAGGTCAGTGAGTCTGCAAAGACTAACCCTAGCCCTAACCCCTGCCCTGCAACTTTTAGATGTGCCTCTATGTCAGTTTCATCTACCTAAGCATTCTCAAAGCATTCTCAAAGCATTTTCCTGTGTGCAGGAAAAGAATAGAAGGAGACAAATGAGTTTTAGATTTACTTGTGCAAGGAGAAAGGACAGGAACTTGCTTCAGTTACAATTTTCTACCCATTCTGAAGCAAGCTCTGCCTCACCCTCTCTTTTTATTTTCTTAGGGCGGCCATAGTTACATAGCTGATTTGGTTATCTTGATTTAATTACATAGCGTTGCTGCTGCTTCTGTTCTCTTGAGTCACAGGCGTGTTGCACCTACGGGCTGCTGTAGTGCAGAGTGCAAAGTTCAAAGTTCCAGTTTACTTCCTTCTGTAGCAACAATCCAGGAACTGATCAACTCACAGTAATAAACTTTGACCCTTAGTCTTTGGCTGCAGAGCGGCTGGTATCTCCTTCCAGCTTGACACGCTTAGATGTCTTCCTGCAAGCATCTGTGACAAAGCACACATTCCAAAAGCAAACAGGCATAGAGTATTTATATTTGTAAATACACCCCTGGTTTAGAAGATCAAAGTTGTCAGCTTATGTTGATGATTTAATAGTTTTGGGAAACTCACAGAAAGATATTGATGCCAATACTGTTTTTTTAGCCAACACGTCAGGGAAAGAATAAACGTTAGGCTAAAATGTTAGGACAGGCTGAAATGATGTGTCTATAAGCAGAAAGAGGAAGAGTTGAATATTGATGTGGTTTCCTTATTTAACATGGTGAAATCTTGGCTGTTGCTTCAATTAAATTTGTATATTTCAGTCTCAGACTTGGATTCATTTAGTCACCTCTGGAGTAATGGAGAAGTCATTTGTAGTGTGGTCGAAGAACTAATTTTTGGACGGATGTGAATGTAATTTATTCTATGTTATGTTTCTTGGATTTCTGTTCTATTTTCCGTTTATGTGGCTTATTTTTTTAAAAATAAATTAAAAATCAATATCTTTTTCTCTGTCTCTATAGCGTTGGTGGCAGCAGCTTTCTCCGGTTCTGATTTCACTCTGGACCCACCTCCAGGATGCAGAACCTTTTCCAGAGCAGCTGCAGCTCCTCTCAGCCTGCCGGCTCTGGGCCTGCAGGTAGAACCCGACCCGACCCAGAACCCGGTTCCCCCCGACTCGCCAAGTCCACAGATACCATGCAGGAACGTTTTCTGAACCATCTAAACCAGAATTTCTCGAACCTTGTCAGGCCAGGGATCAGATCACTTAACCTGTTTAACAAACGCCTAACCCTAAATTAACCACAACAACATCTAATTTATACGACATGAAATGTCTGTTCAGGACAGTAACTCACTTATTGTCATGAACAGTTCTCCTTGGGACTTTTGAGTTAATTTTATCGTGAAAGGTGTGGTTTCTAAGCTTTAAAATTTTGTCAAACACATGGAAAGTAAAAAAGAAGTGCTATTCTACCAAGTACTGTGTGCAAAACATTTAGGTCTTGTAGTAATTTACAAACAAAATTAAAGAAAAATAGACTTGATTTGCTTTGGCAGAAACAAAAATCCTCTTTCGCACCATTAATCATAAAAATATACACCCACTTATTTATCTATTGTTTTTAATTAATGCTAATAATTTTAATTTAAAAAAGTAATAATATAACAGTAGTAATATTATAACAGACGCGAGTCCTACATTTCACGGAATAGAGCCGATTAAAAGAATCAAACTTCAGCAGGTGTAACTCAGAAATACTCCAGGACTTGTTTTCTTCCTCAAAATAAAAGACTCATCAAAGCCTCACAGGTGCATCTTAATACGTTAGAAAAACCATAGAAAATCTCTAATTCAGTCACTGAAATTAAAATGTGAAACTAAGATATTGACATACATATAAAGCGATATATTTCTGCTTTATTTCGGCTTTTGAGTCAGCCGGTGTTCAGCCACTTTCCATGCTTGTTTTTAGCTGCAGTCATCACTAAGCTTGTTGCAGCGTCGACGTCACAGCAAATCAACAGCCGTTTCCATGCAGTACCTGTTTAACCACTAGGGGCGCCCGCGGTCCAGTTTGAGAAAGACTGGTCTAAATGGACCGGCCTCAGTGTTGTTCTGTTGTCTTTTGCAGTCTGAGAGTAGGTCCGGTTCTGGTCCAGATCCCTCCGGGTCCGGTTCTGCTCCAAGCCGCCAGCCTGCATGCCGCCTTCAGAGGCGGGGCGGAACGCCAGCAGAACTTCAGAGAGGTTCTGGATGGACTGAGAGAGGCTGAGAACCAGCAGGTGAGAGTCCAACCAGGTTCCGGGTTTGTTGTAATTGGGTCGGTTCTGACCCAATTACAACAATCTGAAGGTTCTGCTTCCCCCCTCCAGGTTCTAGTTTCTCTGCTCTTTCTTTTTGTGACGGACTTCTTGTCAGAACTTCTGGATCCTCAGGTAGGTCCGGTCCAACAGAACCAACGTTCTGCTGTGCTGAATCATTCTGGCTCGTTGGTTTCTCTCTGCAGGAGAAAAGTTCTGGAAGGTCCAAATGGTTCTGCTCAGAACTTCTGGCAGTTCTGGTGCACTCGGCTGATTGGCTGCTGCTCTTCGGGTCCAACGGTATCGTTTACTTGGGCTGCTCCGGATCTCTGGTTCTGGATGTTCTGTAGCCTAAAGATCTGTGCTGTTGATGTTCTCCAGAACCAGAACTGGAACCGGACCCGGTCACGCTGACGGTCTCTGATGATTGCAGCCGGTTGATGCCCTGGGCAGTCTGCAGGTAAACCGACCCGTTTCCTGCTGTGGTTTGGTTCTGCTGGGGAACCGGGCTCTTGATCTCCTTTCCTTCCTCCTGAATCAGCGTAAAAAACATAAAAAACTGAAACGTTTCGACATGCAAACTTATTGTAAGGGTGTACTTACTTTTCTCCATGTTCTCAGTTTGCTGCAGCAGCAGAGCGCCGCCTTCCACCAGAGGGCGCTGCGTTGCCCCGGGTTCCTCCACAGCGCCACCTTGTGGTACCTGGCAGCGCTGCGGCTCTTCCTGGACGGAGAGGCACCCGCCTCTGCAAGCCAGGTGAATGAGGTTCTGTCCGGACACAGAACCATCAGAACCAACTCTAACTGTGGTCCGGTTCTGCAGGCGGAACCAACCCGGGTTCTGGACTGCATCAAGCAATTTGTCCTAAGTTTGATCCGGCAGGCGCCGGCAGCGGCCCTGAGCTGCAGCCAGTGGAGACAGGTAAGCCCCCGGCCCGGCCCGGCCCGGCTCCGCCCCCACTGACCTCCTTTTCCTCTTCCTGTCTCTGTTCTGGTCCAGTTGGAGACTCGCTGTGCGGACCTGGACCCAGAACTGGCTGCAACTCTTTCAGTTCACCTGGACCATACCAGGGCGGGCTTCCTCTAGCGGACCGGAACCAGAACCAGCTGACCCGATACTGAATGTCAAACAGTCGACTCAGTTTCATGGAAACTTTTTATTTTTCAGGTTTTTCTGCAGTAACATGAATCCTAAATAGAATAAAACCAGTTCCTCCTCCTTCTTCTCCTTCCTGCTGCTGACATTAAGTACAGCGCCACCTGGTGCATCAACTGCAAACATCAACTTTTAAATAGTTCATTGTCTGACCAGCAGCCCAACTGTTAGAAACCTGGATCTGGAATAATAGGAGCGATTCCAGAACCAAAGACTTAAGTCCTGCAGTAGCGTCACATTACTGAACTCCAGCGCCCTCTGGTGGCTGAAACAGGAACTCCACAACCTGCTCATCTAAACATTAATATCTGATCAAACTGAACTGAGTTCTGGGTTTTTAAACCCAAATAATCCAGAGAAATCTGAACAAGCAACTTCATCAGTCATGGAGTGTAACGAATAAATGGAAAACTGTCAGGATTTAGAAATCTGGTTTAACTGATGCTCCACCGAAATGTTGCACAGAGCTGAAAAACCAGACCTTCAAAATAAAGCGTCATTGTTGTGAAATGGTAATAAGGGCTGCAGCTGTATTTCTAAACGCCCATCATAATGGAAGGGATTAAATATTGATCTGTTGCTTCGACAGTGAGGTTCAGACGAACCCGGCTGAGTTCTGCTTCCTGGTTCTGTTGTAGTCCGTCTGAAGAACCTTGTGGAAAACTGCGTCCAGCTGCAGACTCCTCCGGACCCGACCCCCGGCTGTCATCTGTCCTGGTCCTGGGGGACCAGCTCTCCAGTGAGGCCGATGGTCTGTAGGCGAACCGGGCCGGACTGCCGGGCCTCGGCCAGAACCGGCGGGTGGACCATGGACATGTGGACGTTCAGGTTGTGTGGTTTCTCGAAGCGCTTGCGGCAGGTCCGGCACTCGAAGGCCAGGTCGGACTCGGCTTTGTGCTTGGTCATGTGATACTTGAGGGACGCCCGCTGGCGGCACTGGAAGCCGCACACCTCGCACCTGCAGGACAGGGACTGGGTCAGGTTCTGGTTCTGGTCGGTACTGGGTCCAATGTTTCAGACATCGAGGCTGGTGGTGGGGAGACTAAAGGAGCACCACCATCAGTCTGATACAAGAAACTACAATTAAATTATTCCTATTTATTTTATCCTGTTATTTTATTAAGTCCAATTAAAATAACCGGAAAAAAAACTTTGTAGCCATGAATCTGTTTCATCAGCAGCAGGAAAACCGATTTTAATCAAAATGCTTCCTACCAATAAATTAAGCAATGTTAGTTACCTCCTTAGTTCCTTCTGATTGTTTAGAAATTGTGCCATATTTCTACAGAGGCCCCTAAAACATGAGTGATGCAACAGGTAAAGTGGAGATATTCTAAGGTGTGTCATAGCGCCACCACCAGGACTCACTGCAGCGGTTTGGCTCCTGAATGTCTCATCTGATGAACCGACAGGTGTTTCCGCTGCTTGAAGGTCTGACCGCACTGATCACAGATGTAGTTCCTCTCCTCTGGAAGAAACGTTTCAATAGGCAGGAAAATCGTCAACAGGACAAAAATCCCTCAATAGCTGAAAACAGAGTCTATAAAAATATTAGCTCTGAATTATTAAGGCCTGGAAAAGTTCTGCTGATTAAAGTACAGCAGGCTAATAGAGCCATCACCATGACGACTGATCCAAACAGAGAACTATCGCCATGACGACAGCTGATACCAGCTACGTTCCAGAACCACCACCAGAAGAAAGTTCTGGCTGCGTGGCCCGCCGGCCCGGCCTGCTTCACCAACCCCGCCTGCCAGCGCTAACCCCGCCCACCGGCGCCGCCCACCGGCCCCGCCCACCTGCCTCACCTGTGTGGATGAGCTTGATGTGCCTCTGCAGGTAGCGGTCAATCATGAACACCTTGTTGCAGCCGGGATGGGGACACGGCCGCTCCCTCATGTCCTCATGATGCTCCTTAATGTGTTTCTGGGGGGAACAAGAGCAGCGGGTCGGAACCAGAATAAGAACCATGTCCGAAAAGACTGAGGCTCTGGACCAGAACCAGACAAACGGTTCTGACCTTTAACCCGTCAGGCGCTCGGTAGACGGCGGTGCAGCCCTGGTACGGACACTTGTAGATGTTGGGAAGCTCCTCCCTTAAAAACAGCAGAACCAAATGGGTCAGAACCAAACCAGTCAGAACCGATGATGGTTTCTGGAACCTCTACGCACCCTTTGGGCCGGAACTGGTTCTTCCAGCCCGGTTTGGGTCCAGGTTTCTTTCGGACTCTGGATTCCTCTGAGGTTTTTGGGTTCTGCCTCCTCCGGGTTCTGCTGAGCCTAGAGGTTCTGGAGGAAGAGAGGAGGGTCAGAACCTCAGTTCTATTGTGGACCAGCACCAGACATCCAGAACTCAGGTCCAGTTTCTAAAACATGTTTTTATGAATCAGGGAAAGTTCTGCGGGGCGGACGGCACCAGCATACCTCTGGTTCTGGACTGGGTCAAACATCTCCTCATCGGACCGGGTCCGGTTCTCCTGGAGCTCCTCCTCAGAGATTGCCCTGAAACCACAGAAGCACATCAGTCTGACCGGTCCAATAGGTTCAGTCCGGTACACCTGGACAGGACCAAAGAGACTCACCTGTCCGACAGGTCGCTGTCAGCGGTCCGGTCCTGGAGCGGGGCAGGTGCCGGAGATGTCGCCTCTTCAGGAAAGCCTAGAAGAACCAACCGGACCCGACTCAGTTTGCAGTAAGCCCAGTGGCTCAGAACCGCTGAGCCCGGCGATTGCAGATCTGATGAGGTTCTCACCTTCAGCCCAGTCGTCCTGGTTCTGTTGGGTTTCTGGGTCCATCTGTCCATCCAGAACTTTCTCGACTCCATCCTCCTCGTTGCTCCGCCTCCACGAGGCTCCACCCCAGTGGCCCACCTGGTCTCCCAGGTAACCGGCGGCGGCGCTCTGAGTGTCCATGATGTAACGGTGGCCGTCGGCGCACCCCCATATGGCCCTCAGGGAGCCCCCGCACCGCCCCTCCAGCACCTCCTTCAGGTCGGGGCAGGAAGTGCAAGCCTCACCGTGGCGGTGCGCCCAGCCCACCAGGCTGTGAAGGCACTTTGGGTCAGAGGCGAAGCACGGCGGTTCTGAAGACGGGAAACACACTGGTTCTGGAGGAAGAAAGACAACGGTGACGACACCAGGTAGCACTTGGACCAGAACCAGAACCTCTAAGAGACAAGTCTCTTTACTTCCTGGCGAATCGTTTGCCTGCGCGTTCGGACCCTTCAGGTTACTCCTGGAAACAAACAAACCTGCTTCAGGTTCGGAACTTCTCTCTGTGAATCGGACCTGTAGAGACACGCTAATCGCCTCACCGGTTCCCGGTTCCGAGCGCCGGCAGGTTGACCCTCTGCAGGAACCGCCGCAGGATGCTGTGGCACTTGTAGAACTTCGTGTGGCACCTTTTGCAGATGAAGTCTGAGAGCCGCGGATCCCGGTCCAACCGGACCCCGACCAAACGCTGGAAGTCCGAATGGAACGGGAGGGGCGACGGGGCGGCCGGGTCCAAAAGGGGCGACGGGGCGGCTGGGTCCAGGGGCCGCTGCCACCTGCTGAAGACGTGCCTCAGACTGCGCGGGGAGAACTTTCCATGGCAGAGACGACAGACAGCGCTGGACGTCCTTCCTGCTGGGAGACAAAACTGAAAATCAGACGCAGGTCGTTTCCTGTTGGATTGGAGCGGGGACCGTCTGACCAACGAAGGAAAAGATCGTTTGTTGTGTTAATCCTAATCTATTCTGCAGGTAGCCAACTGGTAGTGATTAAGTTTTGTGTTCAACGCGCTGTTGCCTGCCTGTGTTCTCTCTGGGTACTCCAGCTTCCTCCCCCTATCCAGAACCACAGCTGTTGGGTTAGTTGGTCTCTGAACCGTCCTGTGTCTCTCTGATGGACAAGTGGGTTTTCCAAAATGAGCCAATATTTACATCCAGACTCAGGTTATTCATGTCATAGCGAACCGTTATTCCAGATAAAACCTTCTCTGCAGGTCTGAGGTCAGGTTGAACTCACCCGAACATCTGGATTTGCTCTCTGGATCTTTCTCTTCGTCATCTTTTTTCACGCTGAAGTGTGAGTTTGTGTCCATCGCCGTCCTTTCAGGAGACAAGCTGTCTGTGGTTGAGGGGACTGAGGTCAGCAGAGTCTCCCTGGCTCCAGTCTTCCTGGCCTCACATCCATCGGCTGCTGTCTGAGGCGATGAGATCTTCAGGCGCCGCGGTTTCTTCTTCATGGTTTCTGCGTTACTGGACCTTCAGATCTGAATCTTCTGCAGCCTGAGGAGAAAACGTGTCTGTGAGCCACTGACGTGAAACATCTGGAGAAAAATGGAAATGATTCCCGTTTCTGGATTTGAGCTGGAGGTTTACTCAGAGACTGTCGTCCCGCATTATAGGAAATGGTGGACTGGAAATAAGATCATAAAACAGCCTCTGATTGTATCTCCAGATTTCTGAAAGTTGCTGATTTACATCAAAACATACCGACCTGACGTCAGCAGCTTAGCTTGGTTAGCTTGGTTAGCTTCAGTGAGTCTGCGCAGCACCAGAGTTAGAAATTAGAGCCTGCACTTGTCATGCGCAGAGAGCAGCAGCAGCTGAACATGTTTCGCTGAGCCACGTGACTTTCTGAGCCACTCAAACAAGCAAACAAACAAACAAAGTCCGCGGCTGCTGAGCGGCTCCCACTGTAAACATCAGGACCCGGAAGTACTAGCACAGAGAGGGAAGGACAAACAGCTCAGAGCGCCACCTCCCGGTGAAGTACGTATACAGTAAAAGTAAGAATATGAGGTACTTTTATTAGACGGTATAATTTGTATCACTTATGGTTATATTTGTAATATAATATTGTAATTTATATAATGAGGTCAACCAACATTAATATTGATCAATTAATATTATTCACACCAACTTAAAACTAAATATATGCAACATTATTGTTTTTATTGTTAATGTTTCTGAGTTTTTAGATCCGTTTAGTCACCCATAGCGCTACTGTTTAACTTGAACATATGCATTTATGATCCAATCTCTGGTCTGTCTTTCATCTGCAGCTCTATTTATGTATGGAGCCCATTTCCACATTTTAAGTTCATATTTTTCATCTCGTTCTTTTTAAGTTTGTTTGCTATGCTATTAATAATTTACCTGGGAAACAACCTGCAAGGCCACCAGAGGGCGCCGTGCACCTCCGTGAGCAGCCCGTATAGCTGAAGAAGAGGAGGAAGAGTATGGCCGACGGCGGAGGGAAGCCGCTGCAGAGCGCCATGAAGATGGCGAAGCAGGCGATCCAGCTGGAGGGGGGAGACCGGCAGCAGGTAGGCGGCTGCTGCCTGGACGGCAGGATCAAAGCTCCGGCTGAAGCCGACCGGAAGTGACGATGTATGGACTGTAAACAAACATGGGGGGGAGGGGCTGTTCCAGCTGTCAAGTTCAGAAAAACCAGGAAACCAGCT
Organism: Poeciliopsis turneri; assembly: GCA_922788865.1. Taxonomy (NCBI): domain Eukaryota; kingdom Metazoa; phylum Chordata; class Actinopteri; order Cyprinodontiformes; family Poeciliidae; genus Poeciliopsis; species Poeciliopsis turneri. The sequence goes on along the minus strand of CAKLNU010000632.1, from coordinate 159,958 downwards.
GGAAGCTTGATGGTCATAATGTTGGTAAGAATGGAGCAGCAGCTCCTGATGGACTGGAGAGGCCCCTACATTTATCCCTGGGGGTAATAGATGTGGAGAGGCTCCTACATTTACCCCTGGGGGTAATAGATGTGGAGAGGCCCCTACATTTACCCCTGGGGGTAATAGATGTGGAGAGGCTCCTACATTTACCCCTGGGGGTAATAGATGTGGAGAGGCCCCTACATTTACCCCTGGAGGTGGTAGTTAACCCTCTGATGGTAAATTTGTAGCATATATTAACTGTCCTCTGGGTCACTGGACCTCCAGACTCTCTGACCTCTGACCTCTCCTGTCCTCTCCTTCCTCAGTCTCTTGATGGGATAAACCTGAAACCTGCTCATTTTTCTTTCCAGCTGCTTGATAAATTTAGATCTTTGTTTTATTTGGCTCAGTTCTGGTTCTGGTTCTGGTTCTGCTGGACTTCTTCTCTGTTAAAGGGAAGGTTTTTCTCTCCACTGTCGCCCCCTGCTGGCCCAGGAGGAGTGGCTCCTCAATGCTCTGCTGGGTTTTCCTAATGTAGAAACCCAGCTGTTTATCCAGTTGGAATAAAAAACTGGACCAAATGCAGATTCTGACTCAGATTGATTTGTTTCCCAAATGGGGATCAAATCAATCTGAGATGATTTGATCCCGTTCCAGTGACTGAAAACTGGAACGGGATTGGACTGACTGAATATTTATGGAGATAAATCTGTTTTTTAATAAAGTAACATTTATTTTGACGTCAACTGTTTGGAGAATGTTGGTTCTGGTTATTACTGGAGGAAATAAGCAGGTTGATCTGGTGTGAAATTCGTGTCAACATGACCAGATGTTAGCATTGATGTGTTTCTGTCTGCAGGAAGCTTACTGCCAATACCTGCGAACGATCAACTACATATCACACGTTCTTCTCCAAGAAGGTGAGCCTCAAAGATCTCAGCTTAGCTGCATCTTAAATAATATATATATTTTAGCCACTTTGTAGAATTTAAGCTTCAAATCATTAGTTTCATGTTCAGTAGTTTCATTTTACATAAAGCAGACCCATTTATTGACTGATAGATGCAGTAATATTCATTATTTCCAGACTTGAAATTTATTGAATATAATCCCATCTCAGAATAGCATGATGACCCGGATTAGCAGCTGTGTTCAGTGAAAAGTGTGAGGAGGGAGAAATGCTGCTGCAGTTTCTCAGGCTTCACCTGGTTTACCTGTCCAGGTTCACACACCAGATCTGCTTTCCTTAGAGTTTTATCGCCCCCTGGTGGAGAAAGGTGAAAATCAGGATAGATTATCAATTCAGCAGCTGCAGCACCAAGAACTGATGATGAACTGCATCTAGAAGTCAGACCAGTTGGGTCGAGCCGCTTCCCAGCCAGTATGTGGCAGCGTGACTGAAGCTCACTAAAATGTCAGAAGAAGATGAGAGACGCCAGAACCAAGAAAGACCAGCTTGAGGTCTTTCTGGTTCCTGAAGAACCAGAACCTGGACAGAACCTGGACCTCCTGCTCTACAGAACAGAATAGAAATCTGCTTTACTGTCCCTCAGGTTCAGGTTCACTTTCTGAATTATTATCTTGCATTAATTGTTGTAATTTTCAGATAACCTGAATATTTTTATTAGCTGGAGGTCAGAATTATGAAACAGGAAGAAACATGGAATATTTTACTTTCTGACACATTAATTTTGTAGAATAAATGATTTGACTTTTCGAACTGAACAAGCTGAACTTTTCATAGGTTTTGTCCTGGATTATTTGTCCGTCTCAGAGACGGAGGTGGAGGTGGAGCGGATGCTGCGGCTGGCGGAGCAATGTCTGGACCGAGCCAAGTCCTTCATAGGGAAGCGCTCTGTCCATCCTGCCCCCCCTGTCCTCCACAACGCCTCCTGTTCTTCAGCTGCCCAATCAGAGGCTGAAGCTGGTCCTAAGGCTGGAGACAGCGGTGAGCCCTCTCCTCCAATCAGAAGCTGCCCTGGCATAAACTCAGCGGCCAATCACAGCTAACTTCCTGCTGGGCTCTGACATTCTCATCTTGTCTCTTCCTGTCCCATCTTGTCCTCAGCCTCTGCTGCTGAGGGACAGGTTGACGCTTCGTCTCGGTTTGGTCTGTCAGATGATGGTGGACAGCCCTCCTCTTTCCCTCCTCCCGATGTCTTCCAGAGACAACAGACTGCAGCTTCACACGACTCCAGCAGGAAGTAAGTCCCCAGAATAATGTCCAAATCGCTGGTGCTGGTTCCACTGGTTCCACTGGTTCTATAGACTATAGCGGACCGACGTGTCCACTGATTGTCCTCTTGTGTCCGGGATGTGTCCCCTGCAGGACGCTGACCCCGGTGGAGGAAGCGTCCCGGCAGAACCAGAAGCTCCAGGCGTCCTATGAGGCTCGTGTGGCCCGGCTGGCTCCGGGTCAGGCGTCCCAGAAAACCTCCTTGGTGAGTCTGGACCTTCAGAGCCGATCTCTGTCAACACTTCCTGTCTGAACCCCAGGGGTCAATTTACATTTCCTGGAAAAAGTTTTCACACCCTCCTTTTATTGCTTCAGCCAGTCAAGATCAACAGGATTAAGACCTTTAATGTCAAAGTGGAAAGGTTTTCCACAGAACGCTGGTCCAGCTGGTCCAGTTGGTCCAGTTGGTCCAGTTGGTCCAGCTGGTCCAGTTGGTCCAGTTGGTCCAGCTGGTCCAGCTGGTCCAGTTGGTCCAGTTGGTCTTGGGAGGAGTTCGGACCTCATGTTGAACCTCTGTGTGAAGGAGCATCTTCTCTGGATGATGGAGCTCTTCTCCTGATCTCTGAAGTCCAGCTGATTGGACCAGGTTCTGGTTCCTCTGTCACAATCCTGATCTCAGGACCAGAACTTTGAGACCTTGGGACCAGCTCCTTCTTCACCAGAACCTTTTGGAGAAGCGTTAACCTCTGAGCTGGAGGAAGCAGAACCTCTGACAAACTGACGATGACCCAGCTGCACAGAGAAGAACCAACAGAACCATCTGCAGAAACCCAAGATGAGAACCTGAGGTTTCAGGACCAAAACCTCCGGACAATGGTCGACACAAACAGAACCAGAACCTTCTCTCCAGCGCTCCAGCGTGTTTTGGTGATCCACTGGATCACAGGCGGGGGGCCCGTGTCGTGCAGCGTTTAGATGAGCCTCTGCTGCAGCACCTGAACACAATGATGGGGTCATGAAGGTTCTGGAGGACCGATCCACACTGGAGGTCATGAAGCCGTTTCATTCCAGTTTTTGGACCTGTGGCTCATCCGAGACCTGCAGGACTGGAGTTTGACAGCCCTGCATTAGGGGGCGCTACAGTCTCGGTAAGGCATGTTGGGTTCTGATGGATCCATTCCAGTTGATGGTTCTGCCAGCAGCAGATGGACTTCAGGATATCTGAACTTCAACTCTTTGATTCTGATCCGGTGCAAATAGAAGCACATTCCTTTTGGATCTGAAATGTACCAAGATAACTTCCGGGCTTTTATTCTGAAACTGTAGTAATTCCGTTTCGGAGTCAGGTCGGTTATTGATGAATCTGGGGGTGAAAGGTCGGGTTTACCTGGACTCTGGGCTTATTTAACTCCAGATAAGGCCCAAGTGGCCCAGTAGAACCAGAGAAATACCGTGGTCAGCCGAACCGTTTCTCGAACCGCGGTTCTTTGAGTCCTTCGGAAAATGCTTCGGAACCAGGTGGAGCTGCGGCCATTTTGGAGGAAGCTGACGATGTTCATGAAGGTAAAGTGTTGGATCACTGCCGCAAGCCGGTTCGGTCCAGACTGACGGGTCCGAGTTCCGCTGCAGACACGGTAACGAGCCTCACACAGAACCGGAACCACATATAACTAGGACCGAACTAGAACCACTCGGAACCAGAACTTCGGGTCCATAAAGTCTGAGTGCTTCCAGATTAAACAGGGTGAAATTCTGGTTCAGATTCAGTTAACCCAGTTAACCCAGTTAACCCAGTTAAGTTCCAACTTCGTTGTTTTCATCTCATGGGTTGAAATAGTAACATTTAAAGCACCAGGGTTTATATAGAAAAATATTCCGATTTTATTTACTGGTTTTAAAGACTCTATGATGAAGACGGTGAGAAATAAAAACATAACTTTCTGATTCTTCCATCTGTTCTGGGCTCCCACTCTGAGCTGGTCCACTTGCTCAGCTCGTCCCGTTTCAAACTCTTCTAATTAACTGGAAGTTAAAGAGTTAAACATGAATGAGGTGTTTGCTGCCTTTGACAAAAAAGCTCAAGTCTATGAAGCAGTTTTGCTAATGAGGCAAACTGTTGAAGCTCATCTTGATTCAGTCAAAGTAATAAAATAAACTGCAGTCTGATCTGTCTTGTTAGTATTTACTTACTGAAGGGCTTTATGTTAGTGATGCACAGCTAACAGCTAGCAGCTAGCTCTGACCACTCTGTTGCTCCGCCCACACTTTGGACTGAACCATTGTTCTAATAATGGTAGGGGGGACAGAAAAATTCATTCTTATTTTTTTCTGAGATAAATGGCAGATTTACTTTGTTCCTTGTTTTGTTTGGCTTTTCATATTGAAGTTATTTAAATGCAGATGTTTCTTCAATGATCTAGACTTTTCTGAGCTTTGGGGGTCCGGACCCCGCGACCCCTCCTGGGATTTACGCCTGTGAGGTTTTCAGGAGGACTTGATGGATTTTCTCTGTTTTCTGATGAAGCAATCAGTAAGATGATAACCTAAAAGCCTGTTTCATCTCCAGATGCTGCAGGTCATGAAACAGAGCAGTCGCCTCACCTGGTGGATCTAAAGCACTGCTGACCTCTGACCTTTGCGGCCCAGATGCACGGTGTTGGTTCTGGTTGTCAGTTTAGTGTGGATCATAATCATATCATCCACACTTTCTCTGCTGCTCTGTTTACCTTCATCTGCAGTTTTACACTTGATTTTTTTGTTTTACATTAAAATATAAAACGATGTTCAATTCATTCATTCATATTGGTCATCATGGCGTTTTATTCTGGATTATTTTGGGCTGCATCTAAGTTTCCTGCTGTTGTAGAACCATCTCTGAGATCTGGAACCGGTCCAGATCGTTCTCTGGACTAACTGATGGAGACTCGGTTTCTGTTTTTATTCATCTTTTGTTTGCTGCATTTCTGCTGATTGCTCCTTATTCTCCTTATATTAATGGAATTGAAATATTTCTGTTGTATTTCCTATTTTCATTGTTTAAGGAAAACGTGTCTGGTTTCTGTCTGGACACCGTTTAGGAATCTGGTTGTCTTTGCTTTTAAAAGTTTGTTTCAAATGTCTGAGTTTTGGCTATAAATGTTTATCATAAATGTTTTCCTCTCATGTTTCTCTCTGCAGACGCTTTCTCTGCAGCGGCAGATGATGGAGAATCTGATCATCGCCAGAGCCAGACAGGACGCCGTATCCTTTCACTGAGCGCCTCCAAGATGGAGGCCAAGAGTTCAAATCTGCTGGTTTCTAGAACTTGAGCTGCTTTTATATCCAGACAAGGGAAGACGGTAATCGATTGAGTTAATCTAAAGTTGATTGATCATCTTAAATTTATCATAATATGCAGAGTTAAAAACATCATCAAAAGTTTTACATTATTTTTGTCAGTTTTATTAAATACTGACTGAACTAACAGAAATTCTCACAGTTTAGACATATTTACAAAATAGAGCTAAACAGAATAAAGATTAGATTTCCAAAGTATCTCAAACGATGCCACGGGATTCACAGAGTTATGACTCATCAAAACTACATTTGTTGATGTTCAGCCACCAAACTGCTGCGTTTCTGGCACAAAATAGTCCGAAATGCCACAATGCAGAAAGAGCTCTGTGTTACAGGATGTGACGAGACAAACTGACTGAACGCTGCGATTCCTATCTGCCTCTTCCAACAGCCATTGCACTTAAAAACAGAAGACATTCATTTTCAGAAATCTTTTATCATTGAAATGTTAAAATCTGCATAATTCTAAAAGATTTAACATATCTCGATTTAGAATTATGACTGGTCAGAAAAAAGGATGTCATAAATTTACTTTGACTCGTCCTGCTGTAATAGATATATGAAATGTGCATTTCTTGAATTGAAGCCTCCAAACACTTCAATGGTAAATCTGACATCATTTAGTCAGAATGTAATTATAGAAATCTTCATGAACTAAAACATTTGATCATAAACCAGTTTCAGAGATCAGGGATGTGAGTGAAGCGGATTTGATGCTAAAGCGGCTTGCCATATCCAGCGAGCAGCAGAGCTGCTTGTTCTGAACTCTGATCGTTCCTCAACATGAAGAGCAGCTGCAGAGGAAGGTGGAGGAGAGGAGGCAGAGGCTGCAGGACGAAGCTAACAGGTAGCTAACATCATCATCCTCACCTGGGAGCGGGGGGCCGGACCGGCGGCTCGGACCGGCGGCTCGGACCGGCGGCTCGGACCGCGGCTCGGACCTGCCGCTCGGACCGGCGGCTCGGACCGACCCCCTGGCCGGTTCTGTCTGGAGCTCAGATGTGATCCACTGCGATCCAAAGATCACTCTGTTATCGGTTGGTTTGGTCTGATGTAACTTTGGGATTCCATATCCGCCCAGCGTTCCCAGCGTTCCCAGCATTCCCAGTTCCACTGGAAGCTGCAGTGGGACCTGTAAATTTATCGGTTTCATATTTGTGCAACTGCTATATTTGTATCAATTAACCCAAAAATAGAAAGTTACTCAGCAACTGAACGATGAGACGTCAACAACATCACATCAGATATATTGATCAGCAGTTCATTGATTGTGGTTCAACAGCAGCAGCTCCAACCAGGCGGCTTTTAGTCTTACAGGAACTCAGGGTTTTGGCTGTTTTGCAGTTTTCTGGAAGTTTGTTCCAGATCTGTGATGAATAGAAGCTGAATGCTGCTTCTCCAGGTTTGGTTCTGGTTCTGATGCAGAGCAGAACCAGAACCAGAGACGTCTGCAGGTTGATCCAGGAGTGGATCGACGTGCAGACGTCTCAGGAGCCTGGATAATCTGATTTAATCTGATCTAATCTGATTTAATCTGATCTGGTCTGTTTGGTCTCAACAGGAGGTTTGCTTCCTCTGGAGCACTGACTGCAGAGGAGCAGGAGCAGCGGCTCCTCTATGCCCGGGTTCTGGAGTATGAACTGGACCACGTGAGTGACCCAGCAAATCATTATGACCAGCTGGCCCAGCAGAACGTCTCGGTACCCACCGTGTTCTGCTCTAGTCGGGATGGGTCCATCTGCTAATTCAGGGTGGGCAGTCCTGGTCCTGGAGGGCCAAAGTCCTGCAACTCTTAGACGTCTCTCTGGTCCAACACACTTGAATCCAAAGCTGAATCTCCTCCCAGGTCCAGTCCGGTTCTCCAGAGTCCTGATGGTGACATCATTATTTGACTCCGGTGTGTTGAAGCAGAGATGCATCTGAAAGTTGAGGAGATCCACAGGGGTGGGCTAGAGGTTCTGGGCTAGAAGTTCTGCTGGGCCCAAAGTGGTCTGGCTAAAGGCGGTTCTGGTTCTAGGACTGGCCCAAACAGTGGAGAACCAACATCAAGAAGAACCCGGACGCCTCGCTGGTTCTGGATCTGCTCTCCTACCTGCTCAGGTGATTGTAGGACATATCTATATATCTACATCTATATCTGAGTCTGGAGTGATGATCCTGGTTTCTTCCAGGTCGGATCATCCACTGGTGGAGCTGCTGAGGAAACATCAGTTCAGGATCTACAACCAGCTGTACCCCATCGTCACCCAGAGTCTTCCTCAGAGTCTTCCTCAGAGTCTTCCTCAGAGTCTTCCTCAGAGTCTTCCTCAGAGTCTTCCTCAGAGCCCCGCCCTGCTGATCAGGTCTTCTCGCAGCGTTCACGTCCGGCTCTCTCCAGGTGAAACATCCAGTTGGTAAAGTTGGGCGTCGTCCTGCTGAGACGATGTGGGGCGTTGCAGATCATTGCCATGGCGACCGTCCAGCAGGTCATCGTCTCGGTGTGTCGTTGGTGAATGTTGTGTGTCGACCCATCACAGAGCGAAACCCGACCAGACCCAGCAGCTCACTGGACAGCGAGGACGCGGCGCGGCGGGACGACTCCTTTGAGGACCTGGAGCACTTCCTGTCCCGGCTGGACTCTGGCGACCTGCAGGCAGAGCTGACCTTTGACCCCTCCGTTGAGCTGGAGCAGCTGGAGCTCAGAGCTCTTAAAGAACACCTGAAGGCCATTGTCAGAGACATCCACGGAGCCGTCGGTGAGCTGATCAATCGATTATTGATCGATGGGTTCTGAAAATTGATCCTGAGCTTTGGTTCCAGATCAGCTGCTGTCGCTCTGCCTGCTCTCCTTCGACTGCCTGAACACGGCGGCCTTTAAGGACCTGAGTCTGGGCTGCATTGAGGAGGCCTTCTTCACGCCTCTGTGGAGCCCCCTGCTGGCTCTCTTCAGGTATTACACCTGTCCTCTGTTCCGCCCAGCGGCTCCGCCCAGCGGCTCCGCCCTTCAGCCAGTGACTGAAAGTTTCTCTAGTTTATGGAAATCAGCCTAAACTCAGTTTTAGTTTTTTTCTGGGAAAGCCAGCAGACGCTGCGTCGCATGGCAGCATTTTCAGGATTACGGTTTTATCATAAGGCTGACAACTTTCTCATTTCTTTTTCTCATAAATTGGTTTTCTAATTAAAATCTTGACAAATCCTCCCGGTTTTGAAATGGACTGGAATCTGGCCTTTCATAACAAATTTTGCTGAGCAATTAATTGTCCCCAAACTAATTGCGATAAATGATAATATTGTTTGAAGACCATTTTAAATTGATGTAATGGTAATGATGTAATAATCCAAGCGATATCCTGCAAATATAGATGCACTTTCAAAACAACATGAAACACTGGAACTGGTAAACAAAACACCTGAAGGCCATCGCCAGAGACATCCACAGTCTCTAACCGTCACCATGAACAAAAATCCACTGAAATAAAAACTAAACAACATAAAACCAAAGTGGTTTTATACTGCCCTCCAATAATCAATAGATTTAGGTAAAGATCCGCCTACCTCATGCCATACTTCTCCCAAAGCTAAAGTCAAACAACACAATATTTTTCCCTGATGAAAATCTTCTGACTGGTCGGGTCCAGTCGGTAGAACCGCTCCGATCTAAATCAGGCATATTCAACACGATGGATTGTATGGAAGTAAATATGTGCCATCAGGATTTGAAGAAAATCCTGATGTTAAAAATGGCAAGGTTACTTCAGGTCACAGACATGCGCAGTGGACGTCAGATTTCAACACCCAGCCAATCACAAGACGCCACGTCATGCAGAGGAAATACCAGCATCACCGAGGCTGGCGACTATGGAGGCGAACGCTAACCCAACGGTGAGTTTAATGCTTTCATATTTCTGTAGTATATTTCATTTTGCGCCTGAAGTTTGATACATTATCTTAAAGCTCGATTTAAAACACCAGTTTGGTTTGGTTCGTTGTTATCCTTACAGCAAATTAAAGAAATAAACTTGGATCTTTAAAGAGAACTGATGGGTGGCGACTTTCTGGGTTGTTTGTTGTCTTAGGTGAGACTGAGACAGGCGGTCTTAGTAAAGTCCAGATTCCTCCAGTTTCATCAAAATCAGATATATGATTTTGACAAAACTAGAGGAATTAGAGTACAAATAATATATGATTATATGAGTATGCAGAGCCATGTGTTTTTCTGCAGGGCTGTCTCAAGTCCATCTTCAACAGCAAGGGGTTCTCCGTTGCAGGTTTTTGGAGGAGATGGTCTGCACAGCGAGGAATGGCTTTTGAAGCATCGCATATGAATTCCAGTCTAAGAGAAAAAAAAAATAAGTTAATGTAGTTACAGGAAAAAGTTTAAATTTCATATGGTAATTGAAGAGCTAGTGCATCAAAAACAAATACCAAAGTAAGGTCAGGGTAAAAAATATATATATAATAAATTTTTTAAAAACGTGTTTAATACAAAGTAAGCGTTAAAACATGCCAAATTCCTTTGGAAGACAATTTCTGTGTAGCTGAAGTCAATGCTTGTGACTATCATTATTTATGTCCTAAATGGACATACATAAGCCTGGAGTGTCAAAGTCCAGTCCTGGAGGCCACGGCCCTGCAACTTTTAGATGAGCCTCTGCTGCACCACACCTGAATAAAATAATTAGATCATTAGCAAGGCTCTGGAGATCTGATCTACACAAGGAGGAGGTAATTAAACCATTTCATTCCAGCGTTTTGTAGTGTGACACATTTAAAAACTACATGACAGCGGCCCTGGAGGACTGGAGTTTGACACCTGTGACATAAGCACCAGCTTTCACCAGCACACTCACCATCACTGCCTGTAGAATAGAATGTAAATGGCCCAGGTATTGTTTCAGTCACTTCTTAGTTTTCACCCAAGACAACATACAAACAACCCAGAAAGTCGCCACCCATCAGTTCTCTTTAAAGATCCAAGTTTATTTCTTTTTTAAATAAAACGGGGGAAACTGGGTGTGGGGCAGCGGAGAGGGCTGGATGCTAGGAGGGCTGGATGCTAGGAGGGGCTGGATGCTAGGAGGGGCTGGATGCTAGGAGGGCTGGATGCTAGGAGGGGCTGGATGCTAGGAGGGCTGGATGCTAGGAGGGCTGGATGCTAGGAGGGGCTGGATGCTAGGAGGGGCTGGATGCTAGGAGGGGCTGGATGCTAGGAGGGCTGGATGCTAGGAGGGGCTGGATGCTAGGAGGGGCTGGATGCTAGGAGGTAGCGAGAAGTTATATGCCAGCGCTACATGCTGTAATATTAACAACGAACCAAACCAAAACCGTGTTTTAAATCGAGCTTTAAGATAATGTATCAAACTTCAGGCGCAAAATGAAATATACTACAGAAATATGAAAGCATTAAACTCACCGTTGGGTTAGCGTTCGCCTCCATAGTCGCCAGCCTCGGTGATGCTGGTATTTCCTCTGCATGACGTGGCGTCTTGTGATTGGCTGGGTGTTGAAATCTGACGTCCATTGCGCATGTCTGTGACCTGAAGTAACCTTGCCATTTTTAACAGCGAATTTTTAGACGCTGAATTTGAGACAGTGAATTTGAGCAAGTTGAATTTGAGGACACTGAAAATATTGCATTTGAATTTTGAAAAGTTGAATTTTTTTATATTCTGAATTTTTTGACACTGAAAAAATATGTACATTGAAAATTTTATCACTGAATTTTTTTTCATGTACAAATAATGACACTGAATTTTTTTACGTTCAAATTTTAGAGGCATTTTTTATTCAAATCCTGATGGCACATATTTACTTCCATAGATTGTCTTGGCCAGTTTATCACGGTTTGGTTTTGGCAGCCTGTTGGATGCAACCCAACGTCCGGCGGACGTCAGAGATGAATGTGGAAACAACATTAATGTTTATTCCTGCAAATAATATCCACAGAAATGACAAGGGGAGGAGTTGGAGTGAAACTGGCACTGCAGTTGATAAACCCAGTAACTTTTCAGCTGTTCATCTTAACGTGACATAAACAGGTTATAATGATTTTCATTCAGTCTTTACTCTGACTCCAGCCACATGCATTGCAGGTAGATTCCAGTAAAATATTGATTAATGCTGGTTTTAAAATTAGTTACCTGTTCTCAAACACAAAAGGGAAAGATGAAAAACAGAATAATAATCCACGGCCTTTTCTTTTTGTTACATCTTTTAAAATAATCTCACAAACCGTCGCTGTTGCTTCATCAGCCATGTTGCTTCATCAGCCATGTTTGTTTACACTAATTCAGTGATGTTGTGGCTTTCACACGATTTTCTGTCTGAAATCTCAATGCGGGTTTGAGAAATCGCTTCATGTGGTGTGTTGCTCTTTCCGTGTGGCTGGACATCCAACATGGTCCAACATGGTCCAACATGGTCCAACCTGGTCCAACCCGGTCCAACAGTTATGGCTGCCATTTTTGTTGGCTAGTCTCTCAGGGTTAGAAAATGGGCGACGACTCCAAGATCGGGTTGTGAACTGGAGGTTACACGAAGGCAAGGAGGCGGGAGGGTCAGTGCAGGTCACCGGAGTTCAGCCGGTTTTCATTCAGGGTCAATAGAGAAAAAGGCAGGAAGAAAATAAAGCCGATCAATTAAAATGAGGTTGATAACTTTCATATATCCTGCGATTAATAGATTTATTGCGACAGGCCGAACTAGAACTGCAAGTGCTGGTTTGAGCGTAAGAAGACATCAACATGTTGAGATGTTTTGATTTTATGCAGCGCCTAGAAAAAATATTCACACCCTTTGTATCACGTGGCTTTAGCTCCGCCCCCCTCACTGACTGCCAACTGGCCAAATCTGGCCTGTCTACTTAGAAATATGCTTTCTAGAAGTTTCCAGCTTTTGTTCCATTTCCAGTTCACTGTGAGCCTTTGTTATGGAGTCACCTCTGACCCCTGACCTTTCGTGCATTTAAAACATTCAAAATTACATGTTAGATGCCGATTTCTGTCAACGTGATGTAAATAGCGATTTGAAGTGCAGTTAGTCAGTGCACATGTGGTGACAGAGCCTGGAGGCGGATCTCAGCGCTACCAATCATGTATGTGTGCCCGCCGCTCCAACCTGATAGGAGAAGGTGAAAAGGAAGAATGAAGGCAAGTAACAGACTGATACTAAATACTGGCAAGACGGGGGTGAATATTTGTCCAGTCAGAGTTTATGCTCCATATTTGTATTTTTCTGTTTCATGTTTTATTGGGATTATTTGTTGCTCCTGACTGCAGGGTGAAAAGTTTCCTGCATCCTGTGTTTCTCAGGCGAGTCCTCAGGGAGCGAGAGCGGCTCTTCCAGAGGAACATGGCGCTGTACTGCAGCGCCTCGCCAGCAGAGGTCGGTGTTCCCCTCAAATTGTTCCCCCAGGACCCCGGTGCTCTCCAAGGTTCCTACCCCTACGAGGCGGCGGTGCAGGAGCTGAAGCTGCTGGTGCAGGACCGCTGCCCTCAGAGGAAGCTGGACTGCATAGGTGAGATTAAACCAGATTATAATCTGGAGGTCCAGCTGCTCCTAAATCTGGTTCTGGTTCTGATAGGTCGGGTTTGGGTGTCACGTTGGCCTAACAGAACCGTCCGCAGTGTCGGGTCTGGATCAGCAGAAGCAGCTGCTGGTTATGAAACAGCAGCTGCTGTTGTTTTTGCTAAGAATTGTTTTGAAAAAGAACCAAACCACTAAAGGAAACCGGATCAGAACCAAAAAAGTTCTGCTTCTTCTGAGGTCAGACATTTCCAGCGGCACCTTGCGGTCCGGTTCTGTGGTTCTGGTAAACCAAACCACTCTTTTAGAGACCCAGTTCTGATGCCAGCTCTGACTCAGAACCAGAACCGTCCCAAATCCTAGCATCCGAGCATTCAGGCTGTTGCTAGGATACCGGGCTTTTCCCAGACAGAACCAGAACCAGGATTTTGAACAGTAAGAAACCAAATGGGTTCTTCCTATGGGGCCAGGGAAGGCCCAGCAGAACCACCGGCCCGGCAGCGTCACTCTGGACCACGGCTGCCACTCATTGTTCTGTCGACCCGATGGACCGGTTCTTCAGAACCGTGAATCGGACCCGCTTACCGGTTCTGTTCTGTTTGTGTCTCAGTGCGGACGCTGCGGCTGATCTGTGCCTGCGCCGAGGATTACCGGAACCAGCAGGGGGGCGGAGCCTCCCGGGCCGCCGCCATGTGAGTAACCTGCCGGGCCGGCGCCGGTCCGGTTAGAGTAAACAGTCTTTCTTGTCTTTGACCTCGTTGAGCTTCGGACTCCTTCAGCCGTGAAATCGGTTCTGAAGGGCCGCCGGCGCCGTCTGGGATTCCGTGACCCGGCAGCGCCGCTGTCGGGTCTCATCAGAATCACTCGGCCCGGCCCAGCAGGAACCGCCCCGGTTCTGGAGCCGGCTGCCCCCCCTCTGGCCCGGCCTGAAACTGGGTCGCTGCGTCTGAAGCAGGAGGTCAACGAGGCGGTTGGAGTGGGAAGAAGAGGGCGACCCGGCAGAACCCCTCCAGAACCGGGAACCTCCAGAACCGGGAACCTCCAGAACCGGGAACCTCCAGAACCTGGTTCTAGAGGAGATTCATAATCTGAACTAATAATTTCAAATCTTTTTTCTGGAGTTGTAATTCAAGCCCAGATTTAGCTTTCATTATAGCCATTCTAGATATTTTATTAATCAATTATTGTATTGATTAATAGGATAATGAATAGATTTTTCTTTTTAACCATTCAGTCCCGTTTTAGACATTAGAAATACAGAAAAACCTGCTAACCGCCAGCAGGTGGCGCTAGACCAGCACATTGAGGCGCGGCGTCTTGACGAATAACGTGACAAGGAACGTCTGATGCGTTTTTATGTTTCTTTTCCAGTTTTTTGTTCATTGTTTCAATTCTTCTGGCCAACAGCGTCTTCAGAGCCTCTATGCTCCTGTTAACGATGAATCAATTAATTGACGGCTATTGACCATTTCAGCTGCTCTCTGTCCCTTCATGTCCCCTTAGCGGCGCCGATGACCTGCTGCCCATCCTGTCCTTTGTGGCGCTGCGCTGCCAGTGTCCCCAGCTGCTGTCGGAGTGCGCCGCCTTAGAGGAGTTCATCCATGAGAGGCGAGTCATCGTCATGGAAACGGCTAACAGTCCATCAGAATGTTGACATGTTTTCTTCTGACTCTTTGCTGCAGATCTTCTGTGTTCCAGCATCAAGTTTAAAACCACTTCCTGCTTGTTTATTGACCAACTTCCTGTTGTCTTCCCAGCTTCCTGATTGGTGAGGAGGGTTACTGTCTCACCTCCCTGCAGAGCGCTCTAGCCTACGTTGAGTCTCTGCCAGCAAGATCTGACCTTGTTGACCCCGAGTAACGCCCCCCCCCACTGTGAAGCTGCCACAGGAACAAACTGGCCTCTGATTGGCCAGACAGAGAAAAGGTCATGACCTTCGCTCTGGAGGTTCCTGGATATCAGGAAGGATTTACTGCTGGCTGTTCTGAGCATGCTCAGTAGGGGCTCAGAAATGGAAGCACTGCAGCAGTTACTTTCCAGTTGTGGACCGGACCGAACCGGACCGGACCGGGGGAGGGGCTACTTCACCATTTCTTCAACTTTTCCAGGTTGTTCCTCATCTTCCTCACTCTTCATCATTTTTCTGATGCTGTAGCTCTTGGCTCCACCTCCCAGCCAATCAGAAGACTCAGGTGTCAACTGGTTGTCAATAATTCCTCTGCAAACATGATCAGTGCAACACCTGGTTGGTGGGCGGAGCCTCAGCTGGAGAGACATGTTATAATGCAGCAGCAGATCTGAGGCCTGCAATCCAAACTTTGCTGAATTATTGAGTCAAAACCTGGGAGTTCAACAGAGATTAGTTTCACACTACAGGAAGTCTGATAATCCTGCTGATATCTAACCGGGTCACCATGTTGGTGAACGGCATCGTGGGTAACCTGCTTGCAGTGGACATGATGACATGAGAGCAGACTCTGGGTGACCTTCAGGATGACCTCTGATGCCTACATCGGTCCTGCGGTGAAGAACTGAAGGGATTCTTGGTTTTGTTGTTTATTTTTTCAGAATTTAGTTTCTTCTCATCTAGTTTATATTCAATTTGCCAGGACCTGTCCAGAGGTCAAGGGTCATTAAATAAATCAGGTAACTTTGTATTTTATTGTTTAGTTTTAAATCAGATCAGTTTATACATCTCAAAGATTTATTTAGTTTAACTTTTATTCTCAATTGTTTATGAAGCAAAAATCTCATTTTTAGTCTTAAAATAATTTTTGGTCCAAAGAGCAGAAACCGGCGGCAGTTTCTGGTTCCGAGATACAGTACTGGTTCCGGCACCAGTAAACCGATGGAACTGGGAGAACCTGCTGGAATATTTCTGCATCATTTTTATTGAAGATGTTTCCAGTTGCACCATTAAAGATGTTGAGATGGTCAGGGGAAGCGCGACCCACATTTTCAGGCCTTGAGTCCTCGGCGCGGCCGTCGTGGGTTCGACTCCCGGACCCGACGACGATTGCAGCACGTCTTCCCCTTCCTGTCAGCCTGCTGTCACTAGAGACACAAAAACCCCGGAGGGAAAAACAGAATGTTCAGATGATCCTGTGATTGAATCTAAACTTTACTGGGAAATAATGTATCTTTTTGAGAAGGGTTAATAAAGAAGATCAATTGTTTAATTATTAAATAGCTTGTTTATTTATTTTTCTCTGGGTGATTTCAGCTTAAACCGTCTCGTCTATCCAGACGTCTAATTTTCTTACTTTGGGAGGAAGAAATCCTTCAACTGTCAATTTTTCAGCGATTAGGAGTCCAGCTGTTCATTGCTAAATAATTGTGGAGCGCAGTTAAAATAAAACTTGTAATTTAGGTCAAAATTATTAATCAGTGACGTGATGTTTATTGACCAACTTCCTGTTGTCTGGGAAGAGAACAGGAAGTTGTCTTCCATGATCCATTTGGATTCCATGATTTCGCAATCATGGAAAAATAACATATCATTTATATTGCCATTTTCACCCTGTGGTTTGTACTATAAAGTATTTAATTTTCAGTTAGCTTAATCAATTTTGATTATTTTCGTCTACAAAATTGCTGCATTTTTACAATTTACCTCTCATTGAAATGCTCTGAAGAGCAGCAGGTGAAGCAGCAGGTGAAGCAGCAGGTGAAGCAGCAGGTGAAGCAGCAGGTGAAGCAGCAGGTGAAGCAGCAGGTGAAGCAGCAAGCCAGTCTATGACAGCAGCTCCTCCTGTGTGAACGCCGCCAATAAAATAGTTTAAAAACATTTAATGTATGAACATTTAGCTTATATATATAATGTGCAGTGGAAGTCAGCAGAAAAAGACAAAAATATCTTTTAAGTCTTGTTTTATTCTCAATGTCTTCCAATCCAAACCAAAAATAGAATAAAGTAAAACTTTGTGAATTCTCTCCTCACCTCTCCCCTTCACAATAAAAGCATACATTGTGGTGTGAATGTCACAAACACAAAAACACAACATGTGAAACAACATCAGTTACATAAAAGAAAACACAATGGAAAAACTGAACAGCTCCAACAAACAAAACAATTGAAACACCAAACGGTGACGACGAGGGAGTCTAATAAGTCTCTTCACAGCAACAGAGACTCCAGATGGACCGCTACCAAAATGTCCACCTGAAGGGACAAAGCAGCTGTAAGGGGAGGAAGAAACTGGGGGACGACCAGGAGGCTGAGCCAACTCAACTGGGTCCCCTGGTTACAGGAGCTGGCTTCATCAGGAAATACTGTCCTGATTACCCCCAGCTCCACCAGAACATCCTGGTTCTCCTCTCCAGAACACGGATTGGACCATCGTAAGGAGCCTGAAGGGGTGAGCGGTGTGAGTCACGGCAGATAAATACAAACATTAGGTCCTTTGGAACAAATACCTGTGGAAGACAAAAGATCTAGATTCCCCATTTAGAACTGTTCTACACCTCTGGGGATCAACCAAACCTGCTGGACCCAGAAGAAAAACCCTCAAAGGTTGAACCAGGACCAACTCAGCTGAAGAAAACCGCAGGTCGTCTGTTGGAGCCATATGCAGGCCCAAGAAAACCCACAGCAGGCGATCTATCTATCTATTATCCACCAACGACGCCCGCAATGCAGCATTCATTGTGCAGTGGAACCTCTCACAAAGACCGTTGGCCAGCGGTCAATAATGTATCTTTTTGAGAAGGGTTAATAAAGTACCCTTTATTAACCTTACACTAACTGGTCAGCGTACTGCTGCCTACGCTGACCGTTGGCCAGCGTAGACAGCAGTACGGTGAACTTTAACCCCAAGGCTCTCTGCAGTCCACGGCTATGAAGGGAACTGGGGACCTCTGTCAGAGGTCAAGTCCAATGGCACACCAAACCGGGACACCCAGGAGGAGATAAATGCTGGAGCCACATCAACCGAAGTGGCTGACAGTGGAACTGGCTCTGGCCAGCGAATAGCTCTGTCCACCATCGTCAGGAGATGGTAAAACCTCTGGAAGGTGGAAGTGGCGGCTGCACAGTGGCGCAGTGGGTAGCGCTGTTGCCTTGCAGCAAGAAGGTCCTGGGTTCGATTCCCGGCCCGGGGTCTTTCTGCACGGAGTTTGCATGTTCTCCCTGTGCATGTGTGGGTTCTCTCCGGGTTCTCCAGCTTCCTCCCACAGTCCAAAAACATGACTGTCAGGTTAATTGGTCTTCCCAAATTCTCCCTAGGTGTGAGTGTGTGTGTCTGGTTGTTTGTCCTGTTTGTCTCTGTGTTGCCCTGCGACAGACTGGCAACCTGTCCAGGTGACCCCGCCTCTCGCCCGGAACGCAGCTGGAGAGGAACCAGCAACTCCCGACCCGTTAGGGAGAAGGGTGACGGAAAATGGATGGATGGATGGATGGTGGAAGTGGCCCCACTAAGTCCACATGCACATGTTCAAACTTCTATTGCGGAAGAGGAAAGTGCTCCAGTGGAGCCTTGGAGTCCTGCTGCACCTTGGCATTCTGGCAAGCTAAACAGGAAGTGACCCATGTCCGTACATCTTTAAGGAATCCCGGCCACATGAACTTTGCCCCTACCAGTTTAACAGAAGCTTTAACGCCCGGGTGTGAAAGGGAAGGAACTGCATCAAAAACCCGCCGACGGCAACAAGTGAGGACCAAAGGTTGAGGTTTGCAGTCGAGACATTGCAAAGAAGGGTTGCGTCACACTTATGAAAACAGACGTCCTCTAAAGGATAAACTGGATTCAGCTGCTTTAAAGGCCAGAATATCCTGGTTAGTCAGTTGGTCTGTGGTCATGGTGAGGTCGTCCACACCGAGATGCACAGAAGCAGCCTTTGCTCTGGACAGACAGTCGGCCACCGGACTATTCTTGCCAGCTGAATGTCAGTGGTGAACTCTGAAATGGCAGACAAATGTTGCCGAGCCGACCACGGTTCAGAAACTTTTGCCATTGTAAAAGTGAGAAGCTTGTGGTCAACAAAAGCAGTAAAGTCCCTGCCCTCCACCATGAAGCGGAAATGGCGTGTTGCCAGAGAAAGGGCAAGCAGTTTCCTATCGAAGGTGCCATATTTTTTTTCGGCGTTTCCTGCTGAAAAAAGCTACAGAATGTGTTAAAAACTGTGAGCTGCACTGAAATAAATAAAAGAGAGAAGTTCAAATACATGTTGGGAGTGAAAATCCTTCCTAAATGTGAAGATATATCACAGATTTCACAAGAAAAAAAATCTTGAGAAATGGATGATATAGGAAACAGCGCCTCCTTCACTTCCGGAGTGCAATGTTCCCATTTCCATATAAGGTCTGAGACTGACAGCGGTCCGTCCCGCCCCTTCCTGTTAGCTGCAGCCACGTGCCGCTCACATTTGCTGGGTTTGTTCTAGGTGTCCCTCTGCCACCCACAAGTGAGAGAAGTTGCTGGAAACAGAGAGTTTTCAGCATTGCTTAATGTCCCCAATTATTTCCGATACATTATTTCTTTTTGCAACTGTATAAATACAAAGTCTAAATATGAAGCTGCTGGAAATCTACTGGAAAGTAGATCAAACATGAACTGGAAGTGCGCTTTTATTGTGAAAGCAGCACGTAAATGGGGGTGCAGTAATGTCTTATGTGAATATTGTGTGGTTTTCGAAGAGGCTTCTGTAAATCCTGCTGTCTGTGAGCTCAACCAGGTGAGCTGGTTGGACTCACCTGGTTGGGTTCTGGGTTAGCATGTCTCTGACATGCCAGCCAGGTGAGCTGGTTGGACTCACCTGGTTGGGTTCTGGGTTAGCATGTCTCTGACATGCCAGCCAGGTGAGCTGATTGGACTCACAGACAAATGAACTAAGTGGAACCAGAAGCCATAAAGAAACGGACAGAAACAACTTGAGACAAGAGTTTCCGCCGATCCGAACTACGAAGCAAAGGGTCGATCGGTGCTGAAGGCACAAAAGGGTTTCGCTCCTGCCTCACTGATGTTCCCTCACATGATGTCATCGCATAGCATCATGATGTCATCGCATTGACGTCATGATGTCAGAGCATGTGAGGGGTTTGTGGAGGAAACATGCAGCGGTGGATCAGAGCAACTCTTTGTGATGGAAACATTTTATAAGAGACCTTGACCCAAGGTGGGTCATCCAACCAGAACCGGATCAGACCCGTTCTGCTGCAGGAGCGGTTTCTGGTTCGGGCCGTCCCCTCCGTCTGGAGCTCGTCCTCCACCGGCCGGGTCAACCCAGGATTCATCAGAAACAACTGGCCGCGAACCGATGTGACACGATTTTCCTGCCGCTTCGCTGCGTCCGGTCGGCTGTCAGACGGAAACTCGTCAGCCTGCGTCAACACAGCAACCTGCCACAGGCAATCCATCAGCAGAAGCAACCAGAACCAGAACCAAACTGGTCAGAACGTTTCTCCAGAACTCCGTTTGTCAAAAAAATCTCCGAGAATTCCTCAGGTTTTACTTTTCAACATGTTTTAATGTTTTGGACAGAAAATTTTACAGGAATTCTTTTAGCCTTAATTTGGATGGAACCAGAACTGGTTCTGTGGGGTTCTACAAGTTCCCTTCCAGCAGCTGGGTCTGCAGGTCCGCAGGGCTGCCGATGGTGAACACGCGGTGGGAGGAGCTTCCTCGCTCCACCAAGGTTGCCACGGCAACGCCCAGGTCCAGATGGTTGAGGTAGCCGGGCGCCAGGCGCTCTGGGGTCGCCACACCTGTGTTGATCTTCACCTGTTGGAAAGGAAGAGGAGGCTGGAAGAACTGCATGGTGGGAGATGAACCATAAAAAATGGCAGATTCAGCAAAACAACTCAAACATTAAAACATTAAAAGGGCTGGGAGGGGTCAGAGGTCAGAGCTAGGGCTCAGCCCCCCCTCACCTGGCACAGCCTGCAGTCCACCTGCGGGTATTCGTCTCGCAGAACTTGGCAGAAGGCCAGTGCGCTGGCGGCACCGACCGTCAGGAAGCCAGTCCCCGGCATCAGCAGCTGCTCTCCGGCTCCCCCTGGAGGCAGAGCCACACGGAGCAGACTGGGGTTACTGGGAGCTGCCCCTCCCAACATGTTTCTTCTGGGTTTGTTAGAGAACATTACAGAACTAACAGCATCTGTACAGTGGAACACGGTGGTGTCAGCGTCATGCTGTGGGAAGATGGCTGCAGCTAAATCAGGACAATCCTGGAGAAAATTGTGGGGTCAAAGTTCAACTGTTAATAAGGGGACTTATGGCAGCCCATGAATCAGAGGTCAGATTCATGGCTTGGAATAGTCGAGTCAAATTAGTTTATTGCTTCTGGTTCTTGTTGCCAATGGCGACGCAGCATGAGAGGGCCCCGGGGTTTGAATACTTTGTCACGGTTACCTGTGATGAAGGTGTAGCTACAGGACGGATCGTCCCTCACCAGGGGGAAGAACGTCTTCCAGGAGACAAAGGTGCTGAACAGCAGCGCGTCCAAAACCTGCAGAGGACGACAGGCAGGACGCATGAGGACATGAGGGACGGGAACGAACAGGAGAGGACAGCAGGGCACATGCATGATCACTGTGTGCTGGAGGCTGTGTGTGCTGACCCAGTGCAGGTCCTGGAGGGTCTGGGTGTGTGGTGGGCCGCCCTGCCACCAGCTGAAGCCCAGGGTAGAAACCACGTCCGTCACTTTCCCCACCTGCTGCAGCAGCTGCTGCTTCGCCTGCTGCGCTCCGTCCTCAGAGCCTGGACAAATGGAGAGCACGTCCTCATGGAGTCCCAACTTTAATCATCGCTTTAGCATGTACATGCACTGATTACCGTTAGCATGCTAACACGTTATGCTTTTTAAGTTAATTTTGGTTACAAAGTAATTAAGTGGTATGCTAACCTGTTGATTGAACAT
Organism: Poeciliopsis turneri; assembly: GCA_922788865.1. NCBI lineage: Eukaryota > Metazoa > Chordata > Actinopteri > Cyprinodontiformes > Poeciliidae > Poeciliopsis > Poeciliopsis turneri. The sequence continues at coordinate 138,063 of CAKLNU010000632.1, read as the reverse complement.
TAGCGTGCTAACGTGTTGATGTTCTGCAGCCGCAGTTTTACACTGCAGGAAATTCAAGCATTGAGAAGTTAAGCAGCAAAACTGGTTGAAGAAGAAATGGGACCTCTGGGTCACCATGGAAACCGGCTTCCCCATCTGCACCTGTTGAGCAGAACTCCTGCTCTACATGCTAGGAGGTAAGCTATAAACCTGTTGGGACACGACTATTTGCAGGAGTCCGTCAGCTGCTCCAGCAGAACACAGGACCTGGCAGGTGGTCAAAATGTTCTGCTGGACTGATTTTGTTATTCTGTTACTGCCATTCACCAGGGGAAGCATCATGCTGTGGGCCAACTCACCCACATTCCCCACTACAGCGATGAGGTTGTCCTTGCTGCTGGGAGAGACGAAGGCACGGAGTCTGTCCAATCGCCCGCCGTCTCTGGAGATCACCGCCGCCTTGAACCCTGAAAACGGAGCAACAACTAAAACACAACTAAACCCAACTCAACAACTAAAACACAACTAAACCCAACTCAACAACTAAAACACAACTAAACCCAACTGAGCAACTAAAACACAACTAAACCCAACTGAGCAACTAAAACACAACTAAACCCAACTCAGCAAGGCAAGGCAACTTTATTTATATAGCACCTTTCAGCCAAAGACAATTCAAAGTGCTTGTACAAGAAAAATAAAACTACATACTGTTAGAAGATAAGAAAAAAAAAAAAAGAGCAAGCAGATAAAAAATAGACAAAGTAAATATGAAACTTGTAATTATAGTAAGTGAGTGGGATTAAAAAATTAAGAATAGACAACTTCAAATAAGAAAGTTTTTCACCTTGTTTTAAATAAACTCAAGGTAGGGGCAGACTTACAATGAGCAGGAAGTTTATTCCATAGTGTTGGAGCATAAAAACTAAAAGCTGCTTCACCATGTTTAGTTCTGACTCTCGGTATAGTTAATAGGTTTGATTCTGATGATCTTAACGGTCTGAGTGGTACGTAGGGCTGCAGAAGACCGGAAATGTAGTTTGGATTTCTATTATGAAGTGCTTTATAAACTATTAAGGAAATTTTAAAGTCAATTCTTTGACCAACAGGCAGCCAGTGCAGAGATCTGAGAACTGGACTGATGTGCTGATCTCTTTTGTATTAGTTAGGACTCTTGCAGCAGCATTCTGTAGGAGCTGGAGCTGTCTTAATGCTTTTTTAGATAATCCAGTAAAAATGGCATTGCAATAATCGAGTCTGCTAAAAACAAAGGCATGAACTAGTTTCTCAGAATCCTGTATGGACATGAGTCGTCTGATTTTAGCAATATTTTAAAGGTGATAATATGATGTTTTTATAATAGATTTGATGTGATAATTGAAATTCAAATCAGGATCAATGATCACCCCGAGATTCTTGGCTTTGTCAGGGCATTTTAAACCGACTGAATGAAGGTAGGTGATTGTTTTCAATCTGTGCTCTTTTGGTCCTAATACTAATATTTCAGTTTTTTCTTGATTTAGTTGAAGAAAGTTATGGCTCATCCAGATATTAATCTCCTCAATACATTTAGTGAGTACTTGAACCTGATTGTAATCTCCTGGTGAAAGACTAATGTACAGTTGTGTATCGTCAGCGTAGTTGTGGTATTCTATATTATTATTTCTTATAATTTGAATTAATGGGAGCATGTAAATATTAAAAAGAAGTGGCCCCAGGATGGACCCTTAGGACCCCTGAACTCCATAGGTAATTTTATTTACCTTGGATTTAAAGCTGCCTATGGAAACACAAAAGGTTCTGTTGGACAGGTAGGATTTAAGCCAGCTGAGTACCACCCCAGAAATGCCAACCCAATTTTCTAATCGAGATAATAGAATATCATGATCAACTGTGTCGAATGCAGCACTCAAGTCAAGTAGAACTAGTATTGAGATTTTATTACGATCATTGTTTAGACGGAAGTCATTGAGTATTTTCACAAGAGCAGTTTCTGTGCTATGATGTTGACGAAAGCCTGATTGATGGACATCAAAACAGTTGTTCAGAGCTAAAAAGCCATTAATCTGTTGAAAAACAATTTTTTCTATTATTTTAGCCAAAAAAGGTAAGTTTGATATTGGTCGATAATTGCTTAGAATCGATGAGTCCAGATTATGTTTTTTGAGAAGTGGTTTAACTATTGCAGTCTTTAAAGCCTGAGGAACAACTCCAGAGGAGAGTGACTTATTGATTATTTGTAAAAGATCATGAGTAAGAACATCTGACACCTTTAGGAATAACCTAGTAGGTATGATGTCAAGGGAACAGGTTGAAGAATTCATTTGATGTAAAGTGTAACTCAAATCTTTTGGAGTGACCAGGTTAAAGTGGGTCATCATAGGTAGGTCCTGTTTGATGGAAAACATAGTAAGTTGTTTCCTCACAGCAGATGCAGAGGAGTTTACTTTCTCCCTTATTTTCACTGTTTTATTTATGAAAAATGCAGCAAATTTGTCACAGGCCTCAGAGGAGAGAAATTCACGGTTAACTGAAGAAGGTGGATTTGTCAATCTGTCAACAATCGAAAACAAAACACGCGAGTTGTTAATAGAGGTAGAAATGATATTAGAGAAAAAACTCTCTCTTGCATTTCTCAATTCAAAATTAAACATTTTGAGTTTATTTTTATAAATATCTAAATGGGTTTGCAGCTTAGTTTTACGCCACCGACGTTCTGCTTTCCTGCATTCTTTTTTTCCTTTTCTAACTGACTCAAAATTTCTCCAAGGTGGTTTACGTTTTCCAGAAATTACTTTTGTAATAACAGGAGCAATAGTATCAATGACCTTCTCAATTTTAAAATTAAAGTTGTCTATTAGATCACTCAGAGAAGTGTATAGTAGTTGACGGAAAAGCCTGAATAAATTGTTCGGCAGTAGTTTCTGTAATGCATCTTTTTGAAACTACTTGTGAACAGTTGTCTTTTTGCACAGGGAGAGAACTGTCCCAAAAAATACAAAAGTGATCTGAAAGTGCTACATCAAGCACTGCAATGTTAGATATAATGAGTCCTTTAGAAATAATAAGGTCCAAAGTATGTCCATGATTATGTGTGGGCTCCAGGACATGTTGGAGCAGTCCATAGTTATTCTGACGTAGCTCTTTACTGCCTCGATCCATTGGATTATCAACATGAAAGTTAAAATCACCAACAATGAGAACAAAATCAAAATCAACCAAAATTAGGGACAATAATTCAGTGAAATCATCAAAGAAGTTTCTACAAAGTTTCGGAGGTCTGTAAATATTCAACAACATAATACGAGAAGATGAGTTTAGTTGTACTGCGACATATTCAAAAGATAAAAAGTTAATATAAGTTATTTGCTTACAAGTAAAGGCAGAATTAAACAAGACTGCAACTCCACCTCCCTTTTTGTCTATTCTAGTCTGGCTTATAAAGCTGAAATTTACAGGACATGATTCAATAAGAATAGATGAACTGTTATTTTGATTAAGCCAAGTTTCGGTCAGAAACAAAAAATCTAGATAATGATCAGTAATAAAGTCTTGAATTAGATATGATTTTCCTGCCAATGATCTAATATTCAATAAAGCTAATTTTAATATGCAGCATGGAGCTTTAGGATTTCGGTTTGGTTTCAACATTGGTAGAAGTGGAATAGACAGTAAATTTAGCAATTTACAGACTTTTTTGTCTCTGCATGATTTAATACATTTTTGTCTATTATTTATCAGAATTGGTATCATTAAGGGTCCCTGAAAAGTAGAGGTTGATTTCACTGAGCTGAAGTCAGGAAGATGAATCTCAGCAGCTTTCTTCTGTAATATCTCATTTTCATGATGGAGAAGCACACACTTAACAGAATAAATAGTGGAGGAGATATCCCTAAAGACAGGCTGTGTAGATATATACAGTCAGTTTTGATTACTTGGAGTCAATGAAATACAATAATGCAAATTAGTTTTAAGTAACCTGGTGCCATTATTGTTGAGATGAACTCCATCCCTCATAAAGAGGTGCTCCCGATCCCAGAATAAGTTAAAATTATCAATAAAAACAATATTCTGAGTTCTACATGTAAATTGCAACCAAGTATGTAGGCTGAGGATTCTGCTAAAACGCCCAGAGCCTCGTCCTAGAGTGGGGATGGGCCCAGAAATAAAAACAGTTCGCTCACAAGTCTCTAAAAAACTTAAAAGCTTCCTAAAATCCTCTTTAGTTTTTTCTGATTGTTGCAGTAGTGTATCGTTTGTTCCAACATGAAGAACAATTCTTTTTATAGTGGAGGGCAAGGATGGGTATATTTCCTGGAGTTTGTTTAGGATGATCACAGCTGTGGCTCCGGGTGTACAGTGAGTAATTGCATTGATTATGGAGTCACCGATGATCAGAGTTGTGGGTGGAAACAGCGGTCTAGGAGATTTTCCTTCATCATTGAGATTGTGAGCGTCGGGGAGGACCAAAACCTTCTTTCTCGGACGATGAGAACTCGAATCTCCATCTGTGATAATTTGCTGCGGACTATCAGCGGTTCACGGAGTAGAACCGGTTATTTTCACAGGAGGAACTGGGACTTTTTCGCAGTTTCGTTTTACAGCCTTGCTCAGTAGCTTACGGCGTGATGATGAAACTGGTCCCCGAATCAACTGCCGGTTCCGTTTATCCAGAGGAGGTAGATCAGTTGCTGGTAGAATTCCATCTGACGAAGAGAGTGGCGCCGGCCCATATGGGATCGAGGCTGCAGCGTTGTCCAGAGGACGCTCGTCAGCGTTGGCACAAAGCAGTGAGAACCGGTTTTTGACTTCTAGTGGCTGACAAGGATGTTCAGTAAATGTAGCAACTGAAACACAACTAAACCCAACTGAGCAACTAAAACACAACTAAACCCAACTGAGCAACTAAAACACAACTAAACCCAACTGAGCAACTAAAACACAACTAAACCCAACTAAGCAACTGAAACATAACTAAACCCAACTGAGCAACTAAAACACAACTAAACCCAACTCAACAACTAAAACACAACTAAACTCCAAACCCATCTTCTTTCTACAGGTCTTAATGTTTCCTCTGCTTTCAGGTTTGCTGTTGTTCTGGTTTTACCAACAAGATGTTTCAGAGGAAAATCTGGTTCATTCTGGACTTTTCAGAACTTCATCCATCTGGAAGCTCCTCAAGGAAAGGATCTGGTTCCAATGTTTGGTTGGGCTTCAGTTAATAACTTTATGCTGCCTGCTCAGTTTGACTACAGATGTGACATTATAGATAATGGGGGAACGCGGGTTGTTTCGGGTTCCGGTTCGGCTGGTTTTACCCTTGAAATCGCTTAAAAACACAATCAATTCTAAATAGTTCAGCTGATCATGGCTGGAAAATATTGAAAACCGCCAGGAAAACTCATCAAAACTAAAATACGAGGCGCAAAACTGCGCTGAATAAGAGTGACAATAATAATAATAATAACAATAACAATAACAATAATAATAATAATAATAATAATAATAATAATAATATACCTTTATCCAGCAGGGCTTTGACTATGCCAGAGCCCACCGTCCCCGCTCCTCCCAGAACCAACACGACCCGGTCTGAGTTGGACATGACCGCAGATGGACAAGCAGAGAAGGTTCTGGTTCGTGTGAACTGGACTTGAAGCGGACCGCTTGTGGGCCGCAGTGAGCTGCAGACGAGGCGGAGGACCAGCTCCGCCCCTCAAGCTCCGCCCTTCATGCTCCGCCCGGCCGCGGCGTCTGGACGGGTTTGCAGGTTTTTGTTCAGGCTGCCAGATTTGAGATGCCTCAGAATATGGATGAGTCAGGATGAAACTGAGATTAAATTATGATTAAAGTAAAATTAGATTCAGTTTGCAGGCGTTGCATAAATCTTTTCTTTTAGCTGTTGATTAAAGAGCTACTAGCATATATAACTCTGATATTATGCATCTGCCCCATTACTATTATTATTAGTGGTAGATTATTATTACAATAACTATTATTAAAGATCTGTATTATTGAAGATTATTGTGACGTTGATAGTATTATATTTTTATATATTGTTATACCAGTTCGACCCGTTTGGTTCTACTGTAGCATCAGATTATCGGTGCTCAGATAAATACATGCAGATAAACATCATAATAAATAATTAGAGATCAGCCCGTTATGACCGGCGCCACCTGGTGGAGGGAGTTGGTTCTTCATACTTGTTGGTGAGTTCAGCTGATGCACGAGGCCGGTCCGGTTCGGTCTGGTTCTATCCCAGGTCATGCGTTCCCTGGGCGGCCGTGAGCCGCAGCAGTTCACACTGGAGAACCTCCAGGTTCTGGTTCTGATGGACCCAAATAAACTCAGATGTTTCTGTCAGGGCCGTGAGAGTGAGAATGTATGTTGTGAGTGCGAGTGTCACATCCTGTTCCAGTGAGGATCTTTGTGGGAAGCCCGAGGAGCTGGCGCAGGTGGAGCCCATCAGCGTCATCAGCTGCTGGGCACAAAGGAGCGTCAGACTCTTCCTTCTGCGCTAGATGGTTAACGTCTCCGGTAGTCACTCTGGCCTCACCTGTGTTCACAGTGTTGAAACTTTCTCTGAGCTTTCCTGAGGTTTCATGGTTTCTGTGTTTTGTCTTTGCTAGGAACAGTCCGTTCCCTCGTTTGTGATTACCCGCCTGCAAGAACCTGCCTGCTCGCTCCGCCGCTTCCGCTGTCCCCACGCAGCTTCAATCCACCCCTGGTCCGCCGTCCTCCCTCCTCGCACGAACCACTGGAGCCACCATACCACTTCCACTCTGGACCCCGACGCCCCTCCTTCCAAGCCAACCGACCCACAGTAAGCCGGTTCCGATTATCTCTCCAGTCAACTTTCCAACCCGTCCTAAAAGCCGCTCTTATTTCAGACCATCCTGGTTGCGGAACCCCATTCACTCCTCCTGACGAGCTGTGGATTATATTATCTCTGTTCTATTGTAAATAAATTCATTCACTTCCTATACAAAGTGTGGTTTCTGCATGTGGGTCAGAAAAATTAACCCCAACATCACAGTTTCATTTTGTCTTGGAGAAATTACATAATCATCAGCTGATGATTTCACTAGAATTATTTTCTGGGACTTTTTGGATCCAGTCAGAAGATATAAACCAGTAGCCACACAAAAGCTTTATTATATTTTAATAAAAAATAAATAAAATTCACAGCACAAGTTTACATTTTGTAGTTTTGGTTTTTCGATCTGTGCTGAACTGCAGCGGTCAGAGAGCTGAGCAGCTTCACCATTCACAGCTAACTCATTCTGCTGCTAATGCTAGCTGCTAACTCATTCTGCTGCTAATGCTAGCTGCTAACTCATTCTGCTGCTAATGCTAGCTGCTAACTCATTCTGCTGCTAATGCTAGCTGCTAACTCATTCTGCTGCTAATGCTAGCTGCTAACTCATTCTGCTGCTAATGCTAGCTGCTAACTCATTCTGCTGCTAATGTGGTTGGTGGTGAGGATTAATGGAGGAATGGAGGTTTGGTGTGAAAAATGATCATTTAATTTGAACTCTCTCCAGGTAGAAAATGGACACAAGGCGTTCTTGATAGTTACTGGCCTTTAATAATGTTGCCATGAGAACTGTACAAAACACAAAAACCATTTTTACACAAAGACTCTAAGAGAACAGACAACTGTTCAAGCCACTTTATGTACAATAAAGTGGCTTGATGTCTAAAAACAGACGCATTGCATCACCTTTAAAAACACGTGGCTGATAAACTCCACAAATTCTTCCAACATCTATTTCCACACAAAACTAAATTACAAAAATGCGCTTCAACCTCAAAGGGTTAAGAAAGAACCTTGTGTAGCGTTTTCTTCCAACAGCTAGGAAAATAAAGCAAGACTAAAAATATGTGCCTAAGCGACACAACAAATTAAACATTGGTTCCATTCCGGTAACGTTTGTACAACCTTTAATAAACATAAAATATTTTACATCACTTTAAGCCAAACTGTATAACTGCCGCCGATGGCAGCGACATTATCAATCAATAAAATTTTAGTTGTAGAGCACATTTCAGCAACAAGGCATTTCAAAGTGCTTTACATCATAAACACAAAAACAGAAAGTCATGCAACAGAATAATCAATACATTGATCCATGTTACGTTTCCAATAAAACTCTTAACAGCTGATTTTTAGTTGAGATTTAAAAGAAGTCAGTGTTTCCGCTGTTTTATAGTTTTCTGGAAGTTTGTTCCAGATTTTTGGTCCATAGATGCTGAAAGCTGCTTCTCCTCTTTTGGTTCTGGTTCTGGATGCAGAGCAGAACCAGAACCAGAACCTGAGAGTCTGGCAGGTTGATACAACAACAGCAGATCTTTAATGTATTGTGGTGCTAAACTGTTCAGTGATTTATAAACTAACTATTTTAAATCTATTCTTTGAGCTACAGGGATCCAGTGGAGGGACTTTAAACTGGTGTTATGTCTCCATCTTCCTGGTTCTAGTGAGAACATGAGCAGCAGCTTCTGGATCAGCTGCAACTGGAGAATTGATTTGTTGGACAGGCCTGTGAAGACGCTGTTGAATAATCAATGCGACTAAAGATAAACGCATGGATGAGTTGATTAATGACGAGTCACAAGTTGCACAATCCAGGCAGCAATATGCTGTAATATGAGCAATCCCTCTGGTGTAAAGGCCAGAAATGTGACATGACAACAGAAGAGACTCGACGAGGAGCAGCCAGGGTTAAAGACAAGGAAGGGAAACGAGGGACAGCCGAGGACAATCCAGGGTTGACGGGACAGAGATACAACTGAACACAGAAAAACCAAACCCTCACAGCTAAACTTAGCGCATGCGCTCCTGTGCTGCTGCTGGTTAAACTCTGGTTGCTCTAGTCGCGTTCAGCATGTAAACGCTGCCGATTGCAGTGACGTAAATCACAAGCTACATGACGACTAGCTAACGCTGCCGATTGCAGTGACGTAAATCACAAGCTACATGGTGACTAGCTAATGTTGGCTACATGGTGACTAGCTAATGTTGGCTACATGGTGACTAGCTAATGTTGGCTACATGGTGACTAGCTAATGTTGGCTACATGGTGACTAGCTAATGTTGGCTACATGGTGACTAGCTAATGTTGGCTACATGGTGACTAGCTAATGTTGGCTACATGGTGACTTGCTAATGTTGGCTACATGGTGACTAGCCTTCCCTTGCTAATATGTCGTGTTGAGCTTGTTAACAAGCTCAACGTAGATTTTGTTACCTTGTTCCAAAGTGGATAATACTGGTTACATTTACTTTAGTTACTTTTTTGGGGGAAGTATACTTATAAGAATAACTTTAATGTACTGCATTTAATATTATTCTTTCACTTGACAAATATTATTTCTACTCTGGCTTTATTAGACTGAGTTTGCATAAAAAAAATGACTTCAGATAGGAAATCTTAGATTTCTGCAACATATGACCTAATGTCTGTGCAACTTTGAGTATAATTACTCAGCATTTTATACATGTCACTGTTTATATCCATACTGTTTATTTTGTATTAATAAACATGGTTATTTATTTGAAATGTTACATAAAGGTTTGTTTCCACATTTATATTAAAGTAAAATCTTGTTTAGTCTACTCCTCCCTTGTGTCACATGAGGCATTCATACTCACACAGCTCTTCGCCTAACCTTTGACCTTTGTTGGCCCTTGAGGGATTCAAGTGGACCAGCAACAGGTTCTGGGAAATACCCAAAACACGTGACAATATTTCCTTCATCAGTGACGAGGCTCCTCCCTCTCATCCTCATCCTCCTCTTCCTCCCACACAAAGTGGCTAACTGAAATATAATTAATGTCTTTTTACCACCAAAAACCTGCAAAAAATAAAGAAAATGAAGAGAAACTTTATTCATTTATATCCATGATAAAAAACTCAGACTGGATCCTGTGGGTGGAAAGTAAGGATGTTCCACTCATGAACAGGAGGTGGCGCTCTGCACCGATAAGTGGCCTGAGATTCTCTAACACAGAAAGGAAGAAGAAGAAGGTCTGCGAGGTCCAGCTACAGGTGAGGTTCTGTTTCTTCTTCTTCTGTTTGGACCCATGTCCGAACCGTCCGCCTGCTCTCGGTGTTTGATCCAGCTGGCTTCGGAACCGAGAGTTCTTGGAGAAACAGGAGAAATGGGTTTTGTTCTGAGAATTAGCTAAAGCCTGGTGGCGTCGAACCTCGGAATTAAGGCGTTTGGAGTTGACCAGAACCGAGCTTTTATTCGGGGCGGGTCCGGGATGGGACCGAACTTTACTTTGGATCAACCTCAGAACTTTAAACGGCGCTGAAGTTGGCGTCCGGTTCGGTGGTTCATTAATGGTCTAGAGTTTTAAACCGAACCGAATCCGAACCGAACTATTTTACTGTAAACGTGGTTTATGGTTTCGAAACGTTTTCATTTGGAAAGAAATTTTTTTGCAATTAAATGAGCATCAACGGAGTTGAGTTTTAAAACCAGTGAACTGGGACCGGTGGACTGGGACCGGTGGACTGGGACCGGTGGAACTGGGACCGGTGGACTGGGACCGGTGGACTGGGACCAGTGGACTGGGACCGGTGGAACTGGGACCGGTGGACTGGGACAGGTGGAACTGGGACCAGTGGACTGGGACCAGTGGACTGGGACCAGTGGACTGGGACCAGTCCAGTCCCAGTTAAGCTTCATGTTGAACTGCATTGATTCTGCTGGCATTAGCTGAAGGAATGAAGAGCAACTGGTTGGTTCTGAAACACCGACGATGTTAGAGTGGAAAGACAAAAACCAGAACAAAACCGTTTCAGTTTGATGGCATCACGTCAGGGTTGGACCTTCAGTGTGGTTCCACAGTCCTGGTTCTGATCCAATCTGGGCCTCATAACACTGAAATACCCAGAATTTCACTGGTTTCCTGCTGTTTTATATCATGTAATCGAATATAATCTGGGCTTATTTGGGCTGGATTCACTGCAGTTTCAGGTTCTGGAACAGGTTCTGGTCCAAAACAGGAACTCCTTTCTTCCACCTCTTGGACGGTCAGAACCTCCATCATATTTCCTGCTGAAGTTTGAATTGAGCTCAGATTTTATTGGCAGATTTTGACAGTTACATAAAATAATACTAAAAAGTGAAACATGCATTATAGTAAACAGAAGGAAAATGCAACAAACTTAAGTTTAAAATCTTATTTTGAACTAAAGCTGATTTAAAAATTGTTCATTTTTTTTGTTTACATTCAGTTATCTTGAATCACAAGCGAACTTCAGCACTGAGTTTAGGGCACTGAAGTTAGCTTGCGGTTCTGAACAGCAGAGGTTCCTGTAAGGCAGTGGTGCCCAACCTCTTTAGTACTGCGGACCGGTACCGGGCCGCTGCCTGGGGTTTGCGGACCAGCGCCTTACAGGACCTGGTTCAGGAAAAACAACAGAAAAACTAATGATAACTGCACACAGAGACTGATTGATTATATTTAAACTTCCACTTTCAGTTCATAATCTTCCTGTCTGGTTTTATTAATTCTGCATTTATTTTCTTACTTCTGATGACGGAGAACGAGAGACAGGAAGTGACATCATCACTGATTAAAACAGAAAAAGTTTGGGAAAGTGCTCCACAGTTTTCATCATTTTCACAAGTAAAAACTTAAAAATATAAATTAAGATGTTTTCAGTAGCTACTTCTTATGGTGGTGGCAGCATCATACTGTGGGAAGTCACTTAGCTGAGACTGGGATCAAAGTTCAGCTTACAGCAGCCAGAAATATTTTGGTTCAGTTCAGAACTCATTCATGGGTTGGAACGGCCTAGACAATGTCCAAACCTGAACCCAGGAGGTTCTGCAGAGTTCTGAGTCAGACAGGAGGAATATAAAAACACTCCACACATTTCAGATTCATTAGTGATTAATATTAAAGCCATGATCCTCCTCTTCCTCATGATGAAGGTCCACTTGCTGGGTTCCAAGTTCTGGTCCCGGTTCTGATGTTCTTCTCGTCCCTCAGAGATGCGCGGTGTGGACCTGGTCCGGGCGTACGACCGGGTTCTGGAGCAGCAGATCCTAGGTCGGGGGTCGTGCCGGGCTTGTCAGGACGAGGCATTGAGGTCAGGGAGGTCGAGGTGGCCCCCGGGGCACGGCCTGGGCCTGGAGGCGCTGCGGCTGATGGAGGAGGTTCTGGAGGCCGGGCGTGGGCCGGGTCTGCGCGGGCTGGCCCGGACCTTCGAGGTTCTGGAGCAGGCGGCGCTGAACCTGTACCTGGGCCCCTGGAGGGAGGAGTACCGGGTGATCAAGGTACCGCCGGTGCTAACGGACCCATTAATTACTATTAATTACTGTCTAGTAACGATAATTCAGATCGAAAACCAAACGATCCAGATCTGCTGATTCCACATGTGGAAACATTTCACATGTGTGTTTTATGTAAAGAGCTTTAACTGAACATAGAGCTTTTATTAGAAGCTGCGCTCGCCTCTAGGGGGCGCCCGATGTTCTTATAGGCGCAGCGCGTCTTACAGAATTTTCTAAACTGGGCCAATGTTAGCATGAAATTAGCTTGAAGTTAGCATGATGTTAGCATGAAATTAGCTTGAAGCCTCCGGCGCGTTTAACGCTGTGGCGTTTCTTTGGTCCAGATGTACTCCGGTACCTTCACCCACTGCGTTGCTCCGGTACTTTCGGCGCCGCAGACCGAGGAAGTGTTCGGCCTGCTGGGGTACCGGCCCGGCCCGGCCCAGACCCGGTCGCTGCGCCTGCAGCCGGCCGGCAGCCCGGCGGCGCCGCGGGAGCTGCTGCGCCTGGCCTGCGCCTTCTTCCTGGCCCGCTGCGAGTGTCGCCTCCTGCTGGCCGCCCTGGGGAAGCGTGGCGGCGCCCGCTGGGAGCTCGGCGTGGTGCGGGAGCGGCGGCAAGGACAGCGACTGCAGGTACGACTCCTGAACTTTCACCTCAGCTTTAATGCTTCACCTCGACTCCAGGTCTCGTCTTTATTTACTCTGATTCCCTGCAGGAGCTTCTTCTCAAACGTGAATTTCAGCATTTAACCAAAAATCAGTAACCCGAAGTATTTATAGCAGATATTTCTCCTGAACAGTTAACCCAGTTCACAACCTCCAGGCAGGGCCTCACCTCGGTCTGGTCCTCACCTGGGTCGAGCCTCACTGGGTCTGAGCCTCACCTGGGTCTGAGCCTCACCTGGGTCTGAGCCTCACCTGGGTCTGAGCCTCACCTGGGTCTGAGCCTCACCTGGGTCAGAGCCTCACCTGGGGCGGAGCAGGTGGTTCTAAACCGTAACCAGTCCTTTAAATATCGCTGACATGATAAAACCGCTTCCATGACTGAAAACATGAACTAATGTATTTGTTCTGTGAACACAAAAGCTTTTAATAATAAATATTAATCACCGAATCATATAAATTTCACGCAGCGTTGTTGTTTTCCTCCGATAACTGCGTCAAACGCCGGCGCCATCTTGTGACGTCATCAGGTAAGTAACCTTCAGTGGCCGAGTAACGGAAGCGGAGGAAGTTGATGAGAGAGATTTCTCTGCCGTTTCGGAGGAAGAATCCATATGCAGTGGTGAAGAGGAGGAAGCCAGCAGCCATATGTATTAGTTATTGATCCATAAAGTCCAGGAAGTGATGGTGACTCAAACGGTGAAGGTTTGGATCTGAACGTCTGTCTCCTGATAGTTGTAAATAATTCTACTTATTTCTCAAGCCCAGTTCACGCTACACGACTTTGTGGCCCGATTTCCTTACGACAATCTCAGAAGGTTCTGAGTTCTGTCACCGATCATCCTGCAGTGTTTGGTGCATTACGACTGATCAGGTCCAGTTGGCAGAACGTCGGAACCGCTTTGATCTAAAATCGGGGATATTCAACATGTGTGATTGTCTTGGCTCGTTTATCGCAGCTGTGTTGTTCGCCCGACTGGGAGCGAGAAGGCAGCCTGCTGAATGTGACCGGTAGCCAATCAGAAAGCACCGTGACGTAAGCGTGGCGGGGAATCCCAGAACGGCTGGCATGGAGCAACTCAGAGTCCGTTGGACGTCTGAAGATCGTTTGCAGGTGGAAAGAAGTGAATGTTCATTTAACATTTCGTCTAAAGAGAATCACAACAGAAATGAGAAAGAAAGAAGCTGGAGCGAAATGAACCCGGTAGCTTCTGCTGCTCGTTAGAGCTGATGAATGAAATGTGCTTTAGAGGTCATTAGATCTCATCAAACTATAAGTAAAGCTTTATCCTTGTTCAGAGCAGCTATTGGATCAGTTTCAATCTAAATTATTGCACAGAATACATCTGGTTTGAAGCGCATTCTGACCTCTGGTTGAAATGGTGCATTTGATTTCATTCTGTAGTAATAACACAACAGAGAAAAATACAGACATTGTTCTGCTGTGTTTTTCTCTTTGTAGTCTAAATACAGGAGCAAATAGAGAAAAAAATATAAGTGCAGAAATGCTGCAGGAGCGAAGATAGAATAATTACATTAACTCCCCATTTGGGTTTCAATTAAAGGAGCTGGATATGTTAACCTTTCATGTCAGGACAAAAGGAAAACTGCCATCTGATTTTCTAAGAACGAATTAACAGGAATTGCTTTCCTCCAGTTTCAGCTACTCTGATGTTTCAGTCATTGAGTTTCTGAAACGATCCAGTATGTGCAGATATTCTGTTGGTCAGCGTTAAACGGTAACGGTTAATTAAACGAGAAAACTGAGAAAATGTACAAATTAAAATCAGTATTTATGTATTGATGAGGAAAAAAACCTCTTCCTTATTGTGCTTCTTGAGTCTCCAGTTCTTCATCCAACGCTTTGATTTTTGGGTTAAAATAAAAACTCCAAAACTCAAGTTCCTGCTTCAACGTCGTCGTCCATGTTTGTTTACTCTGAACTCAGGTGTGCAGAAGTTTAAGGGATTTCATATCCGGACCTGGAACGTCCTGAAGTCAAACCTCCGATTTTAAACGGGCCAGCGCCTCACGTTTGCAGAACCGGCCGATGATTCTAAAGTGGAGTCGCGTGAACTGGACTTTAGGGACTTTCTCCTGTGTTCATGTTGTCTGCTTAAAGATATTCCATTGAAACGATTTACAATCCGGCTAATGAAATTATTGACAGTTCCTCACCATGTTTATGTTTGTCTCAAAAGTCAAAAAGTTTTTAACTGATGAAAATATGGAGCGATCATTTGCTGGTAGACATGACGGATACTCGCAGTTCAACTGCTACGTTTTGACTTGCCCTGATTATGTCACAAGATGGCGTCGCTGCTCTACTTTCAGTAATCTGAGAAATATTTATTATTAAAATCTTTTGTTTTGGCAAAATGAAATTTTTGTTGTGTCAGCAATACTTTAGAAACTCTATCTCTGGAAATGATGGAGGATTGAAGGTCAAAGGAGTCTGACCTTTGACCTGCAGGTGTCTGAGCTCAGCTTCTGCCAGTATTTGGTTCTGGTCCAGTTGGTTCTGATGAGCCGCTTCGATTGAATCTGGTTGTTTGTCTCTGTACAGGTTGCCGTTGACAACGCTGAGCGGCTGCTGTCTGTCCCGGAGGACGCAGAGGGAGAGTTGGACCTGTACCGGGATGACAGCGCGGCGCCCCCTGGTGGCCAGCGGTGCAGCAACGGGCCGGTGGCGGCGCCCCGCAGTAGGAGGTTTGGTCCGGTCGTATCCCTGCCATTGGAGGCAGACAGAGGGCGACCCCATGACCTCTGTGGCTGTCTCCGTGCGCCTCCGCTCCGTCTCCAGCGCTGCCTGGACTGCGGTGTTCTCCATGACATCACTTGCATCCACTTGACCAACTGCAACCTGCAGCGCCACCAGGTGGAGCCGGCGAGCGGCTCAGAGACTGGGCCGGAGTCGGGGGAGGAGCGTCCCCGAGACGCTGTCCCCGAGGACAAGGCCACCTCTCAGCCAATCAGCTACCACTGCGAGGCGGCCAGCGCCAACCCCCACCTGCTGTGCCTCACCTGCAGAGCCGTCCACAGCGCCGCCTGCGTGGAGGGCGGGGTGTGCCGCTCGGCCCACCAGACCCGCCGCCTGGGGACGTGTTCCTGCGGGAAGTCCTGCTGCGGGACGCCGCGCGTCCTGTGCCTCTACTGCGGCGACGAGTTCTGCAGAGACTGCTGGTACAAGAACCCGCTGACCTGCGTCTGCGGACGCAGCTTCCACCTGTCCACTGACCTGTCCACCTCCGTCTGAGGACTTCCTGCTTTTCCAGCTCAATGAGCCAAACCTCAGTGCCTGAGAAAGCAACATGTTGCAAGTCCATCTGTTTGCTGCAGTCTTCCTGTTTGCTGCAGCCAGATGGAAATGGGTCCCAATGGGTCCATTGGGTCCCATTTCCATGGTCCCAATGGAAATTGGACCATTGCACTCCAGAAGTGAAGGGGGCGCTATTTTCTATGTTATCCGCAGCCTCCCATTTTTATTTTCTATTGAAAACTCCACCTTTACGAAGGATTTTCACTCTCAGCATCTATTTGAACTTCTCTCTTTAATTTACTTCACAGGTTTTAACACATACTCTTTCTAGATCTGCTCCAAAGTCGCATCTTTTCGGGTCTACTACTGCCTCTAGTGGTTTGGGGATGGTAACACAACAAATATAATTACATTAGTAAATCAAAACCCCACAAAATCTTTATTATTTAATATTAATTCTGGTATTACTGAAACCTGGAAAGAAAAATTCTCTAATAAAACACCATCAGAGCTAACTAAAATGACATAGACAAGACTTTTATATGTTATAAATAATATCTATATATCTCCATCAATTACAGGGGGAACAAATGAAAATGTAAAATACCATTTACAATGTATACATGGGAAAGTTAATTGAGCAAAAGTCAATAAGAAACAAATGCGTTAACAAATCTGGTTGTTGTTACAACCAGGGTTGTTAAACAGATATAAGCAATAGTTCACATTTTTGTTGTTATGGTGCCTATATATGGTGTCTATATTATTCTGAGAGACTTTGTTGGTAGAGTCTCATATATTGGAAAAGATCAGATGAAACTGTTTAATCTAGCAAAGTGGAAATTTTCTTTCGACGCTAAAACGATAAATCCTATTCATAGAATCACATTATCAACAATTTGTGAATATAGCAAAACACTCAGCAATCTAGAGGTAAATGTTATTATTTAGTTGGTTAAGAATCATTTTTGCCCTGTCAATAAATGATTTCTGTTGTCAAATAGTTTTATTGAGGAATCAAACATGAAGATTGGAACAAGCAATACAAGTCCGTCCTCTTTTTGATGTGAGCATAAAACAGAAAGACAATACAAAGTCAGAACAAAACAAAGGTAGCAAAAACACCCACTCACCTCCCATCCCCAGGACTTACATCTTATCACACCGAGAGTCAAATCAGATTCTTTTCAAAGAGAGTTATCAGTATATTGTCGAAGGGGTTGCCAAGTTTTATTGAATCGCTTTAAGTTATTTATTAATGAAAACCGTATTCTTTCCAGCTGAGAGCCTTACCAGTTCCACCAGCCACAATTTGACCGATGGATTTTTTCCAAAACATCAGCACTAGCTTTTTTCCTATGATGAAGGCATAAGCTAAAAGTTGTCATTGGTATTTATTAAATTGTGAAAATCAGCAGAAACTCAGAGTAGTCAGAAGTGGGTCCAGCCTCCACTGTGTGTGAAACATATCTGATAAAGTTTTGAATATGCCAGAACAAAACTTAACTTAGTACACAAGGAGTAAGAATGGAGAAGTGTGGCTTCTTCAATATGGCATTTGCCACAGAGTGGGGATGTGGTAGGGAAAATGTTATGCAACTTCACCTTACAGTAATGAAGCCAGTGAATAATTTTAAATTGAATAAGACAGTGTCTAGAGTTGGCAGAGCCCTTGTGAATGTTCTCTAGCGCAGCCTTCCAGAGTTCGTTGCTTATCTCCGTTTCTAATTCCTGCTCCAGCCTGCTTTGGGGCGCTGCATGGACGCTGAGGATCTGGACAAAAACACATTATAAATCTGGGAGATTACATGTCCTTCCCCACCACCAAGTTTAAAACGTTCATCAAATTCACTAGGTTTTATATTCTCTAAAGTGCGCATGTGTGTTTTGCATATTCCCTGGCCTGTCGGTATCTAACGTGATTATGTTTATGGAGACCAAATTTGGCCTGAAGTTGAGAGAAAGGGGCAACATTACCACCCACCAACAGGTCACCTAAAGTCCTGAGGCCTAAATCTTTCCATTGTGTATAACCTGAATTTAAAGTGGAAGGGACAAATGAGGGATTTTTTGCTATCGGTAATAAGATAGATATAGATTCAATACCAAACTGAGATTTAATCCGTTTCCAAATACGAATAGTATTGTGAATGATGCGGTTATTGTTGTATGTCATGTTATCTATACTTGTTGGTGATAGAGTAAGAGCACCAATTCCATGAAGGCTGCAGTCGTCTGTCCATTGTGATCCACTCGGATTGTGTAAAATTGTGATGGAGCCAAACTGTGATGATGCGAAGCGTACAGAGTAATAGTAAAATAAGAAATTTGGGAAGGCTAGTCCACCCTCCAGCTTTGCCTTGCAAAGATGAGCTTTGCTAATTCGGTGCATTTTATAGTCCCAGAGAAATGGGACGATTATAGAATCAAGTTTCTTAAAAAATTTCTTGGGTAGAAAAATGGGAATATTTTGAAACAGATAAAGGATCTGAGGGAGAAAAACCATTTTTATTGCATTGATTCTTCCCACCAGGGAAATGGGGAGAATGTTTTTTTGCAGCTTCACCACCAGGGGGGAGAAATTAGCTTCATAAAGTGAGTTAAAGTCGTTAGTGACCTCCATTCCAAGATAGGTGAACTTATTATTAGCAATTTTAAATGGCATACTTTCCAAGATAGAAGAGTCCTTGAACTTAATTGGCATGAGTTCACTCTTGGACCAATTGATCCTATAACCTGAAACTCTGCTAAATTGCGAGATTGTATCTGGGAGCGTTGGTATAGTACGCTGAAGATTGGTTATAAACAGTAGGATATCAGCTGCATATAAGGAAATTTGATTTATAGTCCCTTTAGTATTGTATCCCTGTACAAGGGGGTTGGCACGGATTGATTGCACGAGGGTTCCTAGTGCTAAGGCAGAAAGTAAGGGTGGCAATAAATGATTTCTAATAGTTATTACCAGAGGAAAACAGAAACGGCTTCATGAGCTCAGAGGGTCAAACTGATGAATACAGAGGATGGATGCTCTCTGCTAAAATATTCCTGCATCTTTTATTAAAAGATTGTCTTAATCTGCAGCTCATGAGACCGAAACCAGCCGAGGACATGAAAAGTTAAAACTTGAGTTAAAATGTTGTTTTAACTTGAGCTAAAACTCAAGTTAGAATGTTGAGTTTTAACATTTTAACAGGACAACCTCTACCTAACTAGAGGATGTACACCTTAAGATCACTAGATCCTCTTAAAGATGGAGTCTCTGAGAACAGTTCTTGAAGACACAGTCAGTGTTTTCAGCAAAGTTGAGCTGAATGTCCAGGAACTAAACAAGGAATTTTAAATTTGCCACAATTTCAGCCGATTGGCCATTGAGCGATAATCACTTTCGGGTTTTGTTAATGTCATTTAATTAGCTCTACTTCCTTAAGAAAATGAAAAACGATGGTGTTTTACAAGATAATTTGTCTTTTACAGTTCCAGTAATGCCAGAATTAATAAATAATAAAGACTTTGTGCCACTCTGATTTATAATGTCAGTTGTGTTACCACCTTCACGCCACTAGAGGCAGTATCAGGCCTGAAAAGATGTGACTCAGGAGCAGATTTAGAAATTAACCTTTAGAATACAAACTGAGCTGTGCTGAAATAAATGAGAGAGAAGATCAAATACATACTGAGAGTGAAAATCCTTCCTCAAGGTGAAAATATATCAAATTTCAAAATAAAAACGGGAGACAATGGATAATATAGGAAACGGCGCCCCCTTCACTTCCGGAGTGCAGTGGTCCCATTTCCATATAAGGTCTGAGACTGACAGCGGACCGTCCCGCCCCTTCCTGTTGCTGCAGGTCCTTCTCACACATTGCTATGACTCTGTTACCTGCAGGTTGCCAGGTCCTGCCTGCAGGTTGTCAGGTCTCTGTTGTCGGTTCCTGTTTTGTTGTTATTGCAGTAAAAATTTGTGTCTGGTTTTATTGTTAATCATAAAGCAGACCCTGCCTGGGGGGCAGAGGGGTTTGAGCCCCTGCTCCTTTTCCCCTGATGCTCCTGCATCCTGCGTATTTAGCTAACAATAATTTAGCATACTGAATGAGTCTGGCTGTTCAAGGAGGGCGCAGATCCGCCCCTAGAAAATTATCCACAAGAATATTTGTTTTCCCAACATGCACTTGTTTTTGAATAAACCGAACGTCTGATGTTTATTTTCCTAATTGTCTTCCAATAACAGGAAAACCGTCAAACACAGAGAAAACTTCTGGCTTCTATTTCCTCTTTCTGCCCCAGAGCTGCTAGAAAACTTCTGGCTTCTATTTGCTTTTTCATGCCCCAGAGCTGCTGGGCTTAATGCCCCATAGCTGGGCTTAATGCCCCAGAGCTGCTGGGCTTCATGCCCCATAGCTGGGCTTCATGCCCCATAGCTGGGCTTAATGCCCCATAGCTGGGCTTCATGCCCCATAGCTGGGCTTAATGCCCCAGAGCTGCTGGGCTTAATGCCCGGTTCACTACAAGCAGAACCAGTCGGTTCCGGCGCTGTGGGTCGACAGGATCTGGGTCGGAGCGGCTCTTCATGCAGGGCCGGCCCCAGGCAATACGGGCCTCAGGCAGAACCTGACTGACCCGGCTCGATGTTGACCGGGCCCAATCAGTACAAAGGTAAAGAACCGGCAGAACCTCCGGTTTCGGATTTTGCTTGGTTTCACTTTTCCGTTGCTAAAATATTTCAGGTCAGATTGAAACATTCCTTTATTTCCGTAACGGGAATAGATCCACAGTCGGTTCTGATGGTTCTGATGATGGAAAAGTTCAGTTTGTCAAAGAACCTCAGACCCATCAGGGGTTTTAGATTCCAGAACCTGGACCTCTTCTCAGTATCTACTCTGAGTTCTGGTTTGAAACATTCTGGTACCAGCTGGACCAGAACCGGGTCGAGTCCAGAACAGATGCAGAAAGATGTGGTACGAGAAAAGATGCGGGCCGGGCCGGCGCCGCTACTCGTTGTGCTCCTGCCAGTTGATGTTGATGAAGGTTCTGGAGTCCATGCGGTCCAGGAACAGAACTCCGTCCAGGTGATCCATCTCGTGCTGCAGGATCCGGGCCGGCCAACCGCTTGCCTGCCAGGTGACCTCTTGACCTTTCTCATTCAGCCCTGAAAACAGGAGGCAGAACCCCTAAAGTTCAGGTTGTTTACAGAGTTCAAAGGTCATTTCACCAGACAGAAATACCATGAATCTACTCCATCAGTAGAGGTCAACCTATCAGAACCGCCCTTTCCTGATCGGTTCTGAAGCTTTGCTACATTAAACAGGACAAAATGGAATCATTTCATGGGCTGATTTCCTCCTGGACCAGCAGAACCTTTCGGGGTTTTCAGAACTGGCAGATCAGCCTGATCAGATTCTGGACGGGTTTCCAGACGTACCTGACACTTCCACGGACCAGAACCGTGGCACGGCGGCGGAGAAGCCCGAGACGCTCTGGCAGGCCTCCTGAGACAGGACCGTGCTGCCGTCCAGAACCCGGAGCTCCGGGTTCAGGAAGATCCGGAGCGGCTGGATGGAGAGGCCAAGGGCCTGCCGGGCAGCGGGCGGAACCTCCTCAAACAGGTTCCAGGGATACTCCAGCATCAGGATGCGGAGCGGCACGCCCACCTGCGGCGCACTCAGACCCACGCACTGCAGCCTCCTCATCACCGTCACCATAGTTACCAGAACTCGCTGGATCTCTGGGCCTGGTATGGCCGCCGGGTCCACGGCGGCGGCCCGGCAGCGCAGGACCGGGTCGCCCACCTGGCACACGTGGCTGTAGGGGGGAGTGGGAGGGGGGCGGAGCTTCCGCTTCATGTATTGCAGGTAGGAGCGCACCTTAACGCTGCTGGACCAAGAGCGGCTGCAGGCGGGTCGGACCAGGACTCTGCATGAGGAGGAAGCGGTTTTGGACGCACAAAACCCGAATCTGGACCAGGCGAGCAAAGCGGCGCTGGAGGTCATGGCAACGCTGGAGGTCAGGATGGATCAGGACAAAAGGGATTGTTAAAGTCACAGAAGAAGAAATGGGAAATGTTCAGCAGAACCAGAACCTTCTGAAGGTTTACACAGATCAGGCATAACATTATGACCACCTGCCTGAACCAGAATGCTCTATTCTGTTGGGCAGCTCCACGCCTGCAGCCTTTAGATACGCCTCTGCTTCAACACACCTGAGTCACAATAACAGGTGAGTAGCAGGACTACTCACCTCGTTATTGAGGAGAATAAATCCCGCCCACCTACAGCAGTCATGATGAAGGATCATCAGCCACTGTACCTGTCAGTGGTCATAATGTTATGCCTGATAAATGTATTTCTGATTTAATTAGAAACCTCCAGTTTAGTTAAGCGCACCATTAAACCCCGCCCGCCCGGTCTGTCTGGTACATTATAACATGCTCTCCTATCCAGCAACTCCACCAAGTGTCACTGAGTTTTCCGCTGCCTCGGCTTTAGTCTAAAATAACTGACGTATTTCCGTGTCAGTGGCTAATAGACTTCCTGTTACCTGCAGGTCCGCGGATGCTGAAGCTGCCTGAGAAACAAATATCTCAGTTCTGGAAGGAGAAGCCAGGACAGAGGAGAGGTGCTCCGTGAGATCACTTCCTGGTCTACCACGCATGCGCAGCACGATTCACTTCAGAATAAAAGCTTATATTGGGCCAAGGTTCTCAAACTGTGGCTGCTGGCTGTCATGGTTCTCAAAGGAAATGTTGGTGTTAACTAATCATATTATTAACTGAAATTATTATCTTTCTCCCTTAATATTTACACTGATTATAAAAACTCTGGACTTCAGGAGATTTTATTTTGAAGGTAAGAGTTGACTTGGAAGCGGAAGTAGTTCGTTTTTAAAGCCAGATTCAGGCAGATTGTGAGGGACGCCGAACATGTCTCTGCATGTCCCGCTGGAGGTGGAGCAGGTCGGGCTGCCGCAGGACCCGCGGCCCGCAGAGAGCAGCTGATCCGGGCCGGTTCACCGAGGTTCTTCCGCTGACCTACAGAATCATGGCTGTTCACCAAGGTGGGTCCAGCTGACGGAACCGGTCTGTCCAAAGAGGAAGCTGAATAACAACTTTTAAGAACCCTGATGCGTTTAATTCAAAATTAGCTGAAAAAAAAGAACTTTGGAAAGTTCTGGATGTTTGACTGGAGAAAGTATCTGATCCAAAGTTCCCTGCTGACCACCATTGGACCTGGTTCCTGTCGGCCGAACCGAGCAAACCTGATCAGAACATCTGGTGTCTCCGCAGCGGTCTCCGGCCGGGCCGGACCGGACCTCCGGCACCTGGAGGATCCGAGGCGGCTGCGGGTCCTCTCCTACCGGGCCCTCTCCATCGTGCGGAACCGGGACGTGCAGAACTTTGAGACGGTGATGGCGTTCCTGGACGCGACGCACCGCCTGCTGCCCGGGCTGGTTCCCGCCATCAAACACATGAAGATCCAGTTCGGCCTGAAGACCATGGTAGGAGGCAGGAGGAAGGTTCTGGTTCTGGTTGCGGGGCCGCAGCCGAGGGAAGGCAGAGGGACGGTTCTGGTGGTTCTGAAGGTTCTGGTTCTGTTGCAGGTCGTCATGCGGATGCTGAGGGAAGGCAGAGGGACGGTCCACATCATGTCCAGTATCATCCGGTTCTTCCCCAACAAGCTGCCTGAGTATGAAGATCAGTGTGTAAGTACCTAACCCGCTAGAGCCAGCGGTACCGGTTCTGATGGATTGAACTGGAACCGGAGCGCTGACCATCAGAGCTGCTTTTGATCCCGGTCAGAGGTTCCATCCATCCATCCATTTTCCGTCACCCTTCTCCCTAACGGGGTCGGGAGTTGCTGGTTCCTCTCCAGCTGCGTTCTAGGCGAGAGGCGGGGTCACCTGGACAGGTCGCCAGTCTGTCGCAGGGCAACACAGAGAGACAAACAGGACAAACAACCACACACACACACTCACACCTAGGGAGAATTTGGGAAGCCCAATTAACCTAACAGTCATGTTTTTTGGACTGTGGGAGGAAGCCGGAGAACACGGAGAGAACCCACGCATGCACAGGGAGAACATGCAAACTCCGTGCAGAAAGACCCCGGGCCGGGAATCGAACCCAGGACCTTCTTGCTGCAAGGCAACAGCGCTACCCACTGCGCCACTGTGCAGCCCATTCCGGTCAGAGGTTGTTGGTGCGAATTCAGGAGCTGATCCTTTTGCTTCCACAGAGCCAGAGAGAAATGTTCCTGATGAAGAAGAACCAGGCCGACTTCAGGCGCCTGGTCCAGAACCTGGCCTTCACCAGGGACAGGCTGCAGGACTACATGAAGGTCAGTAGAACCCAATAGGACCCGACTGGACCTCTTGATTGGATTAAGCCTCAGTTCCACCTCCATCGCTGCGCTGGTTATGTCCAGCAGGTGGCGGCATAGAGCTGCTATCAACCCTGGTGTATCTCAGGTCAAAGGTCAGGTGTGAGTGGAAAGGTCGTCCGCTTCACTCAGTATTACATGAGTGATACTCAACGAAGTATTAGAGCATTTAATCAGTCATAACTCATGAAACAGTTATGACTCCATCTGCATTTGTAAATATTATATTTTAACAGCATTGATGCATGACTCAGCATATTTAGAAATCCGTAGTGGGGAAAATAGAATAGGAATAGAATATTGATGTATGATGAGCAGTTTACAAAGCACCCAGCTGTTCATCATTTTTTATATATTATTTAGTGATATCAATACATCCATTTTCTTTCCACCCTTGACCCTAAGGGGTCAGGAGGTGCTGCTGCCTTTCCAGTGAGAGGTGGGGTCACCTGGACAGGACTCCAGTCTGTTTCAAGGTAACACAGAGACAGACAGGACACACACACACACACACACACACACACACACAGAGTTTAGAAACCAGTGAACCTGACAGTCATGTTTCTGGACTGAGGGAGAATCTGGAGAACCACCAGGCACAGGGAGAACATGCAGACAGAAAGACACCGGGCCGGGAATCGAACCCAGGACCCTCTTGCTGCAAGGCAGCAGTTCTACCTACTGTGCGCAAAATAATACAAATATAGAAAATCAAAGATGCCCCTGATCAAGAGAGAAAACCAACCCTAATGGAGGCAGGATGGGGAAGATGGGGGCAGGATGGAGGCAGGATGGGGGGAGGATGGGGGCAGGATGGGGAGGATGGGGCAGGATGGAGGGAGGATGGGGCAGGATGGAGAGGATGGGGGCAGGATGGAGAGGATGGGGCAGGATGGGGAGGATGGGGGGAGGGTGGGGGCTTTAAATCCTGCTTAGAGACAATAGTGGACCAGACAAAAACATTAGTAAAGTTTATTTGTAACCATGAAATGAAATCATTTCTCCTCCAGTTCAGCCTCATAACTGGAGACACATTGTTGATGTTACTGTTATAAAATAAGTTGCTATTAATTATTGGCAACGATCAATGTGATTTTCACAGGAGGCAGAGTGTTGTTGCTACCTAAAACAATTACTTTTGATGTAATTGTAATAAGTAGTAACTAGTAACTAAATCTCAGAAGGCTCTATCAAACTTCTCAGAAACACAAACAGGAATATGAACATCATAGAGCAGCACATTAATGCATTTTCAGTTTATAATGCTCTTTAATTTGTGTATTTATCTTGATATTAAGGAAAATATTTTGTTTTTCAAAACAATTAAGTTTTCTGCTGTTTGCCTGTTGAACATGTTTTTCATTGAAATTACTGACAGAGCCATAACAAAATATTGCTTTATTCATTCACTTATGAAATAACATAACTGTGTTAGGTTTTGGTTCAATAGGCTGTGATTTCAATATATTTTAATAAATGTTGAACCAGTCCGGCCCTCGGCTTCTAGCAAATTTATTATTTGGCCCTCGGCGTATTTGACTCTAGAGTTTCTATAATGACAATGAAAACCATTGTTATTTTTATTATAATTATTATTATTAGCTTGTCTACCGAGTCACTGGCTGGTGTTAGTTCATTGTATGACTGAGCCAGAAAGTCGATGATTGGTTTATTACACGAACCAATGAGAACGATTGTTGTCGTCTCCAGGGCGACATGGAGGAGCGCTATGGTGAGCGCTACGCCCAAAAGGTGGAGCAGCGGCTGCTAGCTTACCTGCAGGAGGTTTGGAGGGCGCTACCTGCAGACACCTGCAGCTGCAGAATCGGCTGGGACCGGCCCGAACCGGGTCTCATTACTCTGACTCAGATGATGAAGAAACAACATCCTGAAGATAAGGAAGAGACTAGCGCACCTTCATTGGCTGGGAGGAAGCTGCTGCTGGGTGGTGAGCAATGACAGCCTCCAGCTATTGGCCTCACGGCGGCCATCTTGGAGAGGTGAATCAGTGATTCACTCAGTGTAATCTGGCAGCGTCAGAAAACCTTCGCATATGTTCTATTAGCCGAGTGGGATGGACGCCCTCTCCAAGATGGCCACCACCTGTCCTGCCAATGCGTAGTCTACTCTTTAATATGTCTAAAGTATTCACACCATGACCCTTCCAGCCAGTCCTGATGTCTCTGTTTTTGTCCTCCAGACGCTCGTCCCTCAGAGACGTCCCTACAGAGACAGCCTGGGGCTGACTGGATCCCACAGGTCAGTTCTGGCTCCAGTCCAGATGTTGGGGAACCCCATGGTCCAGAGGATGGAACAGAACCAGAGACAGTGGAGAAGGAGGACGTCCCCCCGTCCCCTTGGTTCTGCTCCAAGCACCAGCGCTGGATGGACAACTTCCTGAGAGGCTGTGCAGAGGACGACCTGCCGCTGCCGTCCGACCCGACCCCGGTTCCGTCCGACCCGACCCCCCTGCCGTCCGACCCGACCCCGGTTCCGTCCGACCCGACCCCGCTGCCGTCCTCGTCTGAGAACCAGACGCCATCGGACCGGGTCTCGCTACTGTCCAGAACCTCAGAAGGTTCTGATGGACCCGTCCTGCTGGTTCCAGTGGTCCAGCTGGAGGATGTCTTGCGGCGACTCGGGTCCAATCCGTCTCAACCCGTCTCCACGATTCTTGTCAAAGCAGCTTCCTGTGGTTCTAGTCCGGGTTCTTGGACCCGCCAGACATTGATAGACCAAAATGTCCTGGAGCCTGCAGGTTCTGGCCCGGTTCCGACTGACCCAGCTCAGCAAGGTGTCCATCAGAACTCCATCAGAAACCATCCTGAAACCCAAACCATCAGAACCGTTCAGTCCAGATCCCAGCCGGGTTCTCCTGCCGGCTCCAGAACCTCAGCCCTACTGGGCTGCTTGCAGCCTTGTGTGGTTCTGACCCGACTGAGCGCCAAGCAGTGCTGCTCCTTCAGGGACCCCGAGGTCCGGCCCAGCCCAGCCCGCCGGCCCAGCAGAGACCCGGACTACCGGCCTCACGTCAACAGGAAGAGATTCCTGTCGGAGGTCCGGAGGGTCCGGAGGGTCCGGTTCCCTCTGAGGACGGCAAGGAGAGTCCAAACGGAACCGGGCTGGTTCTGGTTCTAGACTCTAAATACAGTAATGAACCTGCTATGATGATCTGACCTCATAGCAGCAGGTCCATTCAGTACCGGTTCTGACCTGGATCCAGTATCAGAATCCCATTTGATCCAGTTCCAGTAACCAACTGGGTTTGCTGGAAAGAAAAAACACATGCCGCACTTTTAAGGTTGTAAACACTGAACTTCTTCTGCTTGGTGACGGTCCGGAACCCAGTAGAACCCAGTAGAACCCGCCTTCTTCTAATCTATCAGATTAGGTGAGCAGAAGAAGCAAACGTTGTTCCTGGTGTCAGAACCAGAACCAGAACCTGGGTCAGGAAAGTATTCACTTCCTGTTCTGCCAACCAGTCAGGAAGAGTTGATCTGAAAAGTGACTGGATCATCGTTGCTATGGTGATGAAGCTGCTGTTGGGTCAGAGATGATTTACTGTGGTTCTAGCGGTCCTGGTTCTGGTCCGTTATCAGTGTTCTGTAGTGTCAGTGTGTTTGTGTCGCGTCATATTTGTTCCCAGGAAACAGAGGTCAGAGTCCGGTCGGTTCCTGTGAGGAACCGTAGAACGGGCCAGGTATTGACCCGGCCGCTGCGGGTTGACCCGAGGTTCTGTTTGCGCCGTGAGGTCGACGGCCGGCAGAGAGCAAACTGTTGCGTCATTCCATCGGAGCAGAAGCGGGTCGAGGTTAACCCCCGACGGGCCGGGGAGGCTCGTTAGCCTCGTTAGCTGCTGATCCATCTTCCCACAGCATGGTGCTGCCACCACCTTGCTTTGCTGTATGGATGCTGCATTCAGGTTGTTACTTTCCCCCACCAGGCCCAGAAAGTTCTGTTTGGACCGGATCAACCTGCAGGTTCTGAAGGTGATTCCAACAGACTTTAATCGATTGCAGCTTGTTGTTCTGATGCTGATCTGTTTGCCTCCGCGTGACGAACGCAGCCGCCCCCCAGCACCAGTATACCCACCACTATGTCCTCCCAGTAAACGCTGCAGCTGGTCTGGTTCTGGTTACTGGAGGGGAGGGGGGCGTTCCCGCTCGGCCCCCGGCCTCGGCCAATGGGAGCTCAGCGTCTGTGGACGTTTTGCTGCTCAGCATCTATAAAAGCAGGATTTAATCTGCTGGATGAAATCCTGGTCCGTTCTTCAGCAGCCAGACCTTAGTGGTTCTGGTGGTTCTCCAGCAGCTGGACATTCAGCAGGTAAAATGATTTTATGTTGCATTATTGTGGTGAGGGTGAATGAATGAATGAGATCATTTATGAGCTTTATGTAAATCCATTTTTTTAAATGAAAATGTAATTTCTTGAATCAAATGTCATTATTTGTTTAGTTGCCTGCAGACGTGGCGGCAATAAGTTACTCTAGTAATAATTACTCCAAGACGGGCCGTTACCACGGCGACCCAAATGTTTTAGGATTTAAAGAAATGATCTGCTGATGATACTTAGAAGAAAATCAGCAAAATAAAAATAATTTCTATAACTTCACCACCAACATCCAACAAGATAAAACAAAAGGGAAAACAAAAAAATGCTGCAGCCTGAGAATTCAACCATGATGAACATTTCAGTTTCAAATCTTGACCTGAAGAGGCCCAGGTCAGAGGTCAGTCTTATGTCAGAGTGATTAACGCTCAGCGATTGATACCAACAGTTCAAATATTTCATAAATCCAGCTCAGCAAAGTCTAACAAAGTTTAAGCAAGTTTAGTGTAATGAAGTTTAACGAGCTTATCAAAGCGTTTGATCAGAGGTCAGTCAGTAAAAACCGATTCCTCCTAAAAGAAGGGAAGTTCAAACCTCCAGGCAGGAAGTTATGAAACTTTTAAATTCGCTGTGAATTTAAAACAAACCAAAACAACATTTGGTGTAAATAACAAAATCAAATGATGGTAGATGTTCAAATTAACAACATTTATGAAAAAATCCAAATGAATTCAAAATAATAACTGTATTTGTGTCCCATCCTGAATGTGACTCGAGTTTAGTCTCTAAATGATTCAGATCTAAGAATGTAAACAAGAAATAAATAGAAATGTGAGAGAAGGTTTGATCATTAATCATGTGATAGATTCCATGTAAATGAAGGTTTTATTCATTATTTAGTTAATTGAGATCAATTAATAAAGAAATGCATCAGTTTTAATTTCTGCCAACGGCTTATGCTTCCTAAATGTTTTATTGTTTACATTTCCCACACAATACTAATCAATATTAGACCATCTACTGGAATGTGTTCAATATTAAAGTCACTCAGTGATTTTTAGAGTTAAAGACGAATCAAATGTGAGAAATTTGACTCATTTTTAATTCTTTGACTGAGACAAAGAATTAATAATTTAGTGGATTATTTCTGTTCCAGCTGGTCACATGATCTGCAGGTTGTTGACCCGCCAGCTGGTCTGGCTGCTGCTTCTTGTCCTGCAGGATGGACACCCAGGCCTACTTGGTTCAGATGAAGAGCAAGCCCCTGACCTTGAGCGGGAAGGTCGGCGGCCTGTTTCCGGCCAAGCCGCGCAGCCGCAGGCGGCGCTGGGAGGTGAAGCCGTCGGAAATGTCCCGCAACACGTTGAACCCGATCCGGGCCATCGTGGATGGGATGAAGCTGATCCCCAACCCGGCCAAGCCCATGATCTCTCTGTCCATCGGTGGGTCCCGTGTGCTGTAAAACGGTTGCTACGGAAACCAAGACATGTTGCATAATAAACATGAGCTTGTACTTTTCATTTTAAATTAGTCATATTTACAAAAGAAAACTTTCAATTTGAAATTGAAATGAATATTTAAGCTCCAAAGTCTTGATTTTTGTCATTATGACTCAGATCCAAGACTTTGACTTCTTCTTTGACTGATAAAGTTAGACTTTCATTTGAAGAAGCAGAAGTTAAATTCATTGAAATGTGAAACGTGTCTCTAGTAAACACTTTGAGTTTGCCATTAAGGTGACCCCACTGTGTTTGGGAACCTGCCGACGGACGCCGCCGTCCTCCAGGCCATGAAGGACGCCATCGACTCTCAGAGATTCAACGGCTACGCTCCGTCTGTGGGTGAGTCTCTGAAGACCTGAAGGTCCCGATGCCACAGCGCCAGACGCAGCGCTGAATCTCTGCATCTCTGCAGGCTACCTGAGGAGCCGGCAGGCCGTGGCAAACTTCTACAGCCAACTTGACGCTCCACTGGAGGCAGCGGTACTCTGTCTCGCCCGTTAGCTTAGCTTGTCTGTCTCGCCCGTTAGCTTAGCTTGTCTCTCTCGCTCGTTAGCTTAGCTTGTCTCTCTCGCCCGTTAGCTTAGCTTGTCTCCGTTGCCCCTTAGCTTAGCTTGTCTCCGTTACCCCTTAGCTTAGCTTGTCTCCGTTGTAGGACGTCATCCTGACCAGCGGCTGCAGCCAGGCCATTGAGCTGTCCATCGGCGTCCTCTGTAACCCAGGAGACAACATCCTGGTCCCTCGGCCCGGCTTCTCCTTGTATAAGACGCTGGCCGTCTCCATGGGCATCGAGGTCAAACTCTATGACCTTTTGGTGAGGAAAGCTGCTTCCTGTGACCGGTGACCTGATGGTTTTGGGTTGAGAGGTGGAAGTGCATCTCTGACCCTGATTGTCAGTTTCAGTTTACTTTCTGTCATTTGTTTGAACTGTTCATCAACAGTAACTTGCTATAGTTGGACTAGTTATTTTACAGATTCATTTTATCAGCATATTACTGTATATGGTAATATGTTGTTTTCGTATCAGTTTTCTGAACTTGCAGCAGGAGAAACGAAGCGTCTAGAACAGATTCACATATGGTTTTCTCCACAGTCCATAACTTCTATGTACTGTAGTTCTCTGCTGTTGCTGCTTAATGTTAACGTGTGACGTGCAGAACAACAGGAAGCTGCTGTTCAGTGAATTCTGGTCACAAATCTGTTAAATAAATAGACGGTAAATCGGTCAAGAATAAATTATATAATTTGAGACAAAACCATGACATTTAAATTCAATTACCTCCTGAAATACCAGATGCAACACAAAGTGGTCTGTTGCATCGTGGTCCTAGTTACCATGGTAACTCGTTGACTCGTACTTTGAAGTTCACCTTGGTGCAGCAGGTGTGTTTCCAGCTCTGACCCAGAGACCCGTCTGCGTTTTCAGCCGGAGAAGTCGTGGGAGATCGACCTGCAGCACCTGGAGAGCCTGGTGGACGAGAGGACTTCCTGTCTGATCGTCACCAACCCGTCCAACCCCTGCGGCTCCGTGTTCAGCCGGGAGCACCTGCAGAACATCCTGACAGGTGAGCTGAGCCTCTGACAGGGCAAACGGTTCCTGCAGCGTCTCACCTTGATGCCTCTGTCTTCCAGTTGCCTCCAAGCTCTGTGTTCCCATCCTGGCGGATGAAATCTACAGTGACATGGTGAGCGGCGGGCGGGGCGGGGGGGCGGGCGGGGCGGGCCACCTGATTGGACTTTATTGGTTCTTTCCAAGCTGATCTGTGGTCAGAGGTTCTGGTTCTGATGAACTATTTGGACCCAGC
This sequence comes from Poeciliopsis turneri, assembly GCA_922788865.1. Classification (NCBI taxonomy): domain Eukaryota; kingdom Metazoa; phylum Chordata; class Actinopteri; order Cyprinodontiformes; family Poeciliidae; genus Poeciliopsis; species Poeciliopsis turneri. The sequence goes on along the minus strand of CAKLNU010000632.1, from coordinate 105,855 downwards.
CATGTTTAGCAGAGCGTAAGTGTTTTGGGTCTCCTGTCAGAACCAGAACCTTCCATTGGTTCTGCCACAGGTCAGCAACATTCCTGGGTTTTTCCAGCAGCTGGGAGGTTCTGGTGATTCTGATGGGTCGCTGGGTTCACCGGAACCACCAGAGCTTCTGCCAGTGAATAGCAGCAGATCAGCATGACTTTGCAGTTTCAGACGTGATTCTGGGGGGGCGGGTCCAGACCGGCTCTGCGGTCCAACAGAACCGCCGGCTTTGTGACTGCAGCAGCAGAGTTATGTAACCGGGTCTGGTTCTGGCCAATGGGGCGGGAGGCGGGTCCGGCTCTAATGAGAACCAGGTTCTGAGTGGAAGCGGTAAGTGGGCCGACTCACGCTCACTTCCCCCTCATCAGGACCAGAACCAGAGGAGCAGCTCGGGTTCGGGTTCTCCAGCTGACTCAGTCGACCCTTAAGCTTTTGACCTCTGACCTTAATGTTTAATGGTTCTGAATCAGAACCAAACCTGGAGAAGCAGCATTCAGCTTCTATGTGCCACAAATCTGGAACAAACATCCAGAAAACTGCAAAACAGCCGAAACCCAGAGATCCACCCGGCTTGATTAGTAGACTGATCCACGTTTTGTCCCGATCCAACATGGCCGTCTGTCTGATCCTCCAGGTTTTCCCAGGATGCAACAGTCCTTCCCTGGCGTCTCTCAGCAGCGAGGTTCCGGTTCTGGCCTGCGGCGGCTTGGCCAAACGCTGGCTGGTTCCCGGCTGGAGGATGGGCTGGATCCTGATCCACGACCGGAACTGGATCTTCGGATCGGAGGTCCGACCCGCTTTCACCGTTACCTCCTTCTGATCGATCAGCTGATCAATAAATTCCTTCAGCCTGAGTTTCTGTTGAGTCGATAAATCGTTTTCAGGTTTAATGTGTTGCTCTAGTATTTGCCGACTATAAACCGATGATCAGATCAGAAAGGCTGACCCACCCCCACCTGCTGCTGACCCGGCTGTCATGTGACCTCCTCAGATCCGCCAGGGCCTGGTGAGGCTGAGCCAGCGCATCCTGGGAGCCTGCACCATCGTCCAGGGGGCGCTAGAGAGCATCTTGAACAACACGCCGCCGGGCTTCTACAGCAGCACCATCAGCTGCCTGCAGGTGGGGCTGTTAACAGCACCAACAGCCAATCAGATTTTATTGCAGCAGAATAATAATTCATGTTAGGATGCAGTTTACCAATATTGATGATCAATCAGTGATCAGCTCTGGGACCCTACTGATGACAATGAAGGTGGGCTCGGTCCGACGTTCCTGGGACTCGATGATCCCAGAACCTTTGAAAGAGTCAGGCCCACAGCATGACTCATCCTCTGCCGTTCCAAGCAGCGAGGTCATGTGCTGGCATGTTCTCAGGTCTGGGTTAGGGTCTGCTGCTGTGATGAGAGATGAATGTAGTTTGACCCAATCAGCCTGCAGGGCTCTGCTTTAGCTCCGCCTCCACTCAGCGATGGGCCAACAGCAGGCAGATGCCTCACTCTGACAGGAATGTGTTAAAGATCAGTCTGTGCTCTTCCTCCAGTCCAACGCAGAGATCTGCTTCAGCGAGCTGAGCGCCGTCCCGGGCCTCAACCCCGTCATGCCATCCGGAGCCATGTACCTGATGGTGAGTAGAGGTCAGCCTGAGGTCATCATCAGTCTGAGGGAAGAAGCACAGACTTGATGAAAATACAGAGAAGCTTTACTTCTGGATTTAACCAGAGTAATTCTGCTGGACATGAAGCAGAAACTGCAGAAGGATCAGAGTTTGGACCGCCGTCCTGACGGCATCAGCATCATCTTATGGCAGGAAGTTGAGGCGGCCTCTAACAGAACGCAGTTGTTGTTGCAGGTTGGGATTGAAATGGACCATTTCCCAGAGTTTCAGAACGATGTGGACTTCACGGAGCGCCTGGTGATGGAGCAGTCCGTCTTCTGCCTGCCCGCCTCGGTGAGACAATCAATAATCACTAATATCAATAAGTGATGATGAGGACGCCAGGCAGAAATGCTCTTCCTCTGGCTTCAGGCGTTTGAGTATCCAGACTTCTTCCGCATCGTTCTGACGGTTCCAGAGGAGCTGATGCTGGAGGCCTGCGGCCGGATCCGTGAGTTCTGCCGGGCCTGGTACCGACCGCCCAGCTGCGACGGCAACGACCTGGACCAGTGACCCGGCTGGTTCTGACCCGGCTAGTCCTCGTCCACATCGTGTCCTCTTTGATGCTGGGACTTTCAGGGACATCACCTAATATTTATATTTTATACAGGCAACAAATATTAAAATATTACCCTCCATTGTTTTCGTGCATTTAACTGAGTCTGGATGTGATCTATTAACGAGTTATTATTGATCTATTAAGGAGTTATTATTGATCTATTAAGGAGTTATTAATGATCTATTAAGGAGTTATTATTGATCTATTAAGGAGTTATTATTGATCTATTAAGGAGTTATTAATGATCTATTAAGGAGTTATTATTGATCTATTAATGTTAAAATAGGCGTGGCCCGGCTGGTTCTGATCCGATTCTTCAGATCTTCAGGTTCAACATATTAAGCTGAACCGTTTCCTGTTTGTCATAAAAATGATTTTCCTGTTGCTGTTTCTGGTCGTCTAATAAAACTCGTAGCTGCTGCTGGACGGTTTTTCATCTCAACGCGTCTCCAGCCTTCTGGGCGCGAGATTCAATATTCAGTAACAATAACAGGTTTTATTTATGATGCCTTTATAAATATCCACTTCCAAAAAGAAACGGTTAAAATGAGATAAAGTCGGTCTCAAACTTAAAATCATGAAAGGAAGAACAAACCAGAGAAAAGGAAGTCTGGAGCAGCTTGGAGATCTAACAAACCGGGTCCCTATGGAGTGCCTCGGGTTCTACTGAGTTTGGGTCAGAGTTCACAATCTCAGTCCTTATTTGGACCTTTTCCTGTGTGAAGCGAAGCTGCAGCAGCCAATCAGTGTCCAGTCAGAAAAGTGAACAGATTTCCTGGGACAGATGTCCATATAAGGTCATACTTGCTTTAGTGGGTGTGGCTCAAAGACACCAGTGGATAGGCTGACTGCGATTTATTATAAAATAGTAATAGAATATCATAGAAACAGCCTTTATTTTCCCAGAAAGATGCTAATACTTCCAAAAGTTAAACATTTATTTAAAAGTGCAAGATTAACAATGAAATAATATATTGTTCAGGATTGTAACTGTTATGTAATTGTGTATTTAGCAGAAACTGAAATATTGTACTCCAATGTGCAACTGAGTTTATGTTTTTTAAATAGTTTATTTATGTAACCAGGTAGAAACCTGCTCAGACCAAAGTCTCTGTTACCATGGTTACCAGGGTGAAAGGTTATGGAAAAGCTAACAGGCTGTTTCCACTTTGGTGAACATGAACAATTGAACCTCCAACTCCCTCTGCTGGCCAACTGAGGACATTACAGCACAGACACATGCACTGTCATCTGACAGCCCTGTGTGTGTGTGTGTGTGTGTGTGTGTGTGTGTGTGTGTAATGTTTAGAAATGAATGGAAGCCAATGGAAAGTCCACACAAAGATAGCCACGGAAACGTGCGTGTGTCCTGCTGCAAGTTTAAAGCCAATGACCTTTGAACGCAGCCGGTACTCTCCTGTATTTACTCATTAATAGTTGCTGAAGGAGTAAAATGTTGACCTTTGCCCTATCATGAACTTCCTGTTTGATAAAACCAGAGACAGAGAGAGAGAACAAACCGGGTCAGAACCAAACAAATTCAGGCCAGGAAAGGAGAAGAAGAAGAAGAAAGGAGGAAGAGGAACACTGCCGCAGCAGCAACTGAAGCAGCAACTGAAGCAGCAACTGAAGCGACAGCAGCAACTGAAGCATGGAGCAGCAGCAGGACAGACACATTCAGCTGAATGACGGCAACCGCATGCCGCTGCTGGGGCTGGGGACATGGAAGGTATACACACACAAACACACAGTGATACACACACTTGTGTCTCCAAGTTCTGATGGAGAGCAGAACCAGAACCAAACACAGAGAAGCAGCATTCAGCTTCTATGCACCACAGATCTGAAACAAACTTTCAGAAAACTGAAAAACAGTCGAAACCCTGAGATCCTGTAAACGTAGACAGAAGCTGGTCGGAGCTAATCGATAATTTGATCGTGAATCAGACGTGAGGATCGTTCTCCGCTCCAGGTTTTGTGATGTCATGAAGTGTCTTCCTACAGGAAGTTGCCGAGGCAACAGGAAGTGGCGGCGGCGCCAGAAACACCCTCAGCTTCTTTCCCATCAGTCAAAGTGTCTGAAACCTGCAGAAAGCCGCCATGTTTAATCGGCACTGCGATAGTCGCTAGCTGCAGCGATGATGTCACTGAATCGGACTGACGTGTTCGCTCGCCTCAGGCCTTCCAGCAGGCGCCCGTCCAGCCCGCTGTGGAGGCCGCCATCGCCGCCGGTTACCGCCACATTGACACCGCCTTCAGCTACAGGAATGAGGTGGAGATTGGCAAAGCGCTGCGCTCCAAGATGGAGCAGGGCGTCATCCGGCGGGAGGATGTGTTCATCGTCAGCAAGGTGAGAGAGCTGCCGCTGCCGCCGCCACCGCCACCACCGTAACCGCCGCCGCTGCCTCCACCGCCATTAAACCACCTCTGCTCTGTCCTCTAGCTGTGGTGCACGCACTTTGACCCTGAGGACATCCCTGTCTGCCTCAACCGCTCCCTGCAGGACCTGCAGCTGGACTACCTGGACCTGTACCTCATCCACTTCCCTGTTGGCTTCAAGGTCAGATCAGGAGCCAGAGGTCAGATGAGAGGTCAGAGTTCAGAGGGCTTTTACAGGCCACTCTCATTCTGGCTGGAAGGTTGGTGCTTTCAGCAGAAGCGTTATTGTGCGTGGCCTTGGTAACTGCATCGCCAGAGCTAACACAGAAGCCCGAGATCAGTGACAGCATGTTAGCTTTCTCACAGACAGACCAGAGCTCTGGAGGAACTGCAGAGCTCCACAACTCAGGACCAGCAGCTGCTTTGTTGAAAATGTTTCCTGGTTTTGCAGAAATCAGGAGACGATCTGTTTCCAAGGAAGGACGGGAAGATCGTGACGTCGGATACGGACTATGTGGACGTGTGGCGGGTAAGACCAGGTGGCCATGTTTATGAAACTCTTACTGAACATTATCTCTGCATAACTTGAGCAAGAAATCAAGTGATTGACAGTATTAATGAGCGACTGGTCCGCCCGTCTCTCTCCCGTCTCTCCAGGGTCTGGAGGCGCTGCAGGCCGCCGGCAGGGTGAGGAGCATCGGCGTGTCCAACTTCAGCGTCTTGCAGCTGGAGCGCCTGCTGGCCCTCTGCAGGGTTCCTCCTGCTGTCAACCAGGTGCTGGCAGAACCAGCCCATGTCTCCAGATTTCATGGCTGTAATCTGAGGATTACAGCCATGTTCTGATCCATTGTCTCTGGCAGGTGGAGCTCCATCCCTACATGGTCCAGAAGGATCTGGTCGAGTTCTGCAGGTCCAGAAACATCGCGCTGACGGCCTACAGCCCCTTTGGCTCCCCTGGAAGACCCTCAGAACTGTAAGAGCCGGTTTGTTAGATCTCCTCTGAGCTGAACCTGGGGAGCTGCAGCCGTCTTCATCTGATCAGTTTTCTGACTCCTTGTATGTCATTACTTATAAAAAATTTTTCCATTCTCACTATTTAGCACATCAAGTCACAAACATCTGAGCAGCTCAGTGAGTTGAAATCCTAGAAAATATTTTCTCTACAATTTAGATAAAAAACATCCATCCATCCATTTTCCGTCACCCTTCTCCCTAACGGGGTCGGGAGTTGCTGGTTCCTCTCCAGCTGCGTTCCGGGCGAGAGGCGGGGTCACCTGGACAGGTCGCCAGTCTGTCGCCGGGCAACACAGAGACAAACAGGACAAACAACCAGACACACACTCACACCTAGGGAGAATTTGGGAAGGCCAATCAACCTGACAGTCATGTTTTTGGACTGTGGGAGGAAGCCGGAGAACCCGGAGAGAACCCAGCATGCACAGGGAGAACATGCAAACTCCGTGCAGAAAGACCCCGGGCCGGGAATCGAACCCAGGACCTTCTTGCTGCAAGGCAACAGCGCTACCCACTGCGCCACTGTGCAGCCAGATAAAAAACATATGAATGAAAATATTTAGCATAGCTATATCAATAAATCTAGCTACGCAAGATTTACATATTAAGAGAAATATGTTACACATTCTCGAAATGTACGGAGCTCTGTTAGCATTAGCATTTCTCAGCTAAGTTAGAACCTAGCGCTAGCCGTTTGAATCATCTTTCCTTGCTTTGGGTTCTCCTCTGGTCTGACCTGGATGTCATTATAGATAAGTAGATTTACAGCAATTTAAGGTGTGAAGGTCAGAGGTCAGAGGTCTGCATACTGGAAGCGGAAGTTGGTCTGTTTGTCATGTAAACTTGAAACAGCCTTGTTGCCGTCCAGCTGCAGTGACTGAATCTTTTACTGAACTGTCAAATGAACTGTTTCTCTCACAGCGTTCATTCAGAGCGTCAGATTTACTCAAACACACAACGTGTTAACTTTTAAATCTTAATTGTTCATTTTAGATTCCAAAACTTTTACTCCTTTATAAGTTTAATCCCGAAATTGGTAAATCTTTAACTCTCTATTCTAAAAACTCTTAACTGATATAATCCTTAATATTTAAAGGCTAAAACTCTTTATCCCTATATTCTCCAATTTTAATCTTTAATTTTCTGAAAACTCCAAAGCCTTAAGTTTAATTCTTAAAATTCCTAAATTTCGAAAACTTTTACATTCGAATTCTAACCTTGATCTTTAACTTTTAATGTTTAATATATTTCAATTTTAAGCATCTTACAACCACCTTATATTAAGAACAGGGACCCTTAAGGGAAGGAACCCCAAATTCTTTTATAGAGTTTTGCTCCTCTTAGAACAAATGAAAGGGATAAAGAGATCGTTCAAACCTTTTTCTACCAATCAAATGGCTCAATAAGAGTTTAATCGTCACTTATCCTCCCTGATAACCTCTAACTACCAGATTTTGGTTCAAATTCCCACTCCATCACACAATTCCCTTACCATCCCAGGGTTTTTAGTATCTTTCATTCTTCATTACTTGGACATCCCACAATTTAGTTTCTAACTCCATCCCACCTCCCCTTCAACCCCCCACACTCACCTATCTAACCCTAACCCACGCATTACCCTAACCCTAACCATTCCACCCCAACCTAACCAACCCCCCTGCCCCCAACCCAACTAGTCCTTCTTCTGCAACTTCCTACTCTTTTCTCCCCTCCCTACTAAACGCAGCGCACAAGACACTCAAAGCTCTGCTTGGGCTCAGCCCAACTTGGCACCTGACCCACCGGAATCTGCCAGCCAGAATCCAGCATCGTACACAGAACATACAAGCCAAGAGGTTGTCCTCGAGCAACCATAAACACATGCACCCCCACAAGGTAGCGCCCTGTTGCTCAAGATAGATGTATGATCTCGAGTGAGCGTGCGCTGCCCATGGAGTACCAATATGGGCCGGAACCCATCTGGGTGGGCTAAGGCCTAACCCTTGGCTCCGTCTCCAAACCCATTGGGGCGACATTGAGCTGACAGCTGTCAGCAAGCCGATGCTCAGCCACGTGTTTCAGCTCCATGCTCGGCCTTTCACTTATTCCTGACGCCATCTTGTGTTGCTCAGACACTTTCATTAAGGTATCTTTTCTCACAGGTGTGTCATGAAGTCTCTCGTCCTGTTCTTTACTTTCATGCAACAATTAACTCATGGTCGCCACCCAGTGGACATAAGCATAATTCATTCAATCGTCACAATGTTCATTTAATATCTTTATTTGGCAGAAAGAAGCTCAGTTTTGTTCTGAAACTACGCATGTCGCTTCCAACTGTTCATCTGGAGTACAGCAGTTATTTATCCCAGCCAATGTGCAAAAGCGGGAAAACAAGAGAACGTTCTTTAGGGAGACAGAGTTCGTCCTGGGGTCACCATAGCAACTGCTAAGCTCTGTCTCCATGCCGACCAGCGGTGTGAGAGAAAGTCACAGAGGCCAGCAGTCGTCCTGTTGGAGAAAACGCTGGTAGACGAGCAACCAATCACTGAAGCCCTCACAGAGCCGGCCCTCGATATCGGCGAGCTGAGCCACAGCCCCCGGCCACCAGGGGGCCCCGCAGAAAATGTTGGCTGATTTGTTTTCAGCATCAATAAAGTACATGAATTTAATATATTACTGAAAATATTAAGATTGTTTTGTACAGTCTGCACAGGAAGCGGGCCGCAAGTGAATCTGGGTCGGCCCAGAAGCTTTTGCAGTTTGAAATCTTGGCTCAGGTTTAGAGTGCTGAGTGTTTTCCTCTAAGGTCAGCTGACCTTTTATTGCTCTGCTCTGCTGCAGGAAGAGAGGCGAGGCCGACCCCCACAAGCTACTGCAGGACCCTGTGGTCGCCGCCATCGCAGGGAAGCACCACCGCAGCCCGGCACAGGTCAGCACGGTGTGTGTGTGTGTGTGTGTGTGTGTGTGTGTGTGTGTGTGTGTGTGTGTGTGTGTGCTGACCTGCTTCCTGTCCTTGCAGGTTCTGCTGAGGTTTCATGTGCAGCAGAGAATCCCAGTCATTCCTAAAAGTGACAAACCTCATCACATCCTGGAGAACACCAAGGTAGAGCCCAACAGAACCAGAACCGTTTCCTCAGATCCTCCCAGAGAGTCCCGCCTCGGCCCAAAGCTTCCTGCCAGAGATTCATTCCGGCGCCAAGAGCGACCGGCAGGGAACCCGGAGGCAGAGACCCGTCGCTAGGCGGGCCCACCTTTCTTAGATTTTCCCCGAGTCGGCGCCGCCGGGCGAGGCTCTCTGGTTCCTCTGGGAAAACGGACCCGGTTCTACCAGAACTCCCTGAGGTTCTGACCCAGCGTGGACCTTGCAGGTCTTCGATTTCGACCTTGGCGAAGACGACATGGACGCCCTGAGAGGCCTGGACCGCGGCTGGAAGGCCTGCGCTCTGGACGAGTGAGTCAGAACCAGAACCGGACCCGGCTGCAGGGGTCCACATGCTTACTGTGGTTGTGTTCCTCAGAATCAAGTCCCACCCCTACTACCCGTTCGAGTGACGGAGGGGGCGGAGCCAGCCGGACCGCCTGAAGAAGATGAAGAACGACGTGACCCGATCTGAAGCAAAAACCCGGTTCTGATGCTTTCATTCCAGTACTGAGGATATAAACGCCTGTGCAGTGTAACGGCCCAGTCTGGCCGGTTCTGGTCGGTTCTGACTAACCGCCAGATTGGACTCGTTCATTTTTTAATCGTTTTTGATTCTTCCTGAGTTTCTGCCTAGAGCTGCTCTGACCTCTGACCTGGAACCAGAACCGTCGACCCAGAATGTCGTCGTGTCTGCTTTCGGTTTCAATCCGGCGGCCATCTTTGAATTTGCTGTTGATTTTCTCAGATACACAGAAGCTCAAATGTTTACATACCCTCTAAATCTAAAGTCCTCCAGTCTAGAACCCGCCTGGTACCATGAGTCTTCTGGGTCCAACAACCATATTCCCAATTCAGCTCACACAGCACGATGCTGCCACTGCCATGCCTGGCAGCAGGACCAGACAGAACTGGAAGGTTTCAAACCCTCCTTGGTTCTGTCTGGGCCTCCCAACCCACTTCCTTCATGTGGTTCTGGACCGCTCCGGAGCAGAACCATCTGAGGCGCTTTAGTTCTCATGGAAACAGTTTTAAAAGTAAACATCTGTTTAGATTGTTTCTTCCTTTGATCATAAATAAATCTGAAGAAGCTGGTTTCCTGTTTCACCTCTTTCACAATAAAAGCCTTGAATCCATTTCTGCAAAAATCGGTGGGTGGACCCGACCCGTCCCGGGAGACGTGCAGCAGATGAATTAGGCCTGGTTCTAAATAGAGATTATAATGTGCATAAATTATAGAGCAGAACTTGTGGTTCCGGTGGTTCTGACCCAACAGCAGCAGAACCGGCGCAACTAATGCGGCGATGCTCTCCTGCCTCCTCGGCCCAACTTCTTCTTCTCTTGTTCCGGACACGGCGGTTCCGCCCTGACAACGCACACGCAGGCGGCGGCGCCAGCGGTGCGCATGGGCAAGTCGGGCCCCCGGGACCAGAATCCGGCCTCCGGGTCAAACACCTGCGTGACCCGGGAGAAGGCGGCGCTCTCCCAGCTGTAGCCGCCCAGCACGTAGATCCTGCCGGCCCAGACCGCCAGGCCCGCCTCGCTGCCGGGCCGCAGGAGCGGCGCCGCCCTGGTCCACTGATCCGACCGCGGGTCGAAGAACTCGGCCTCCAGAATGTCAAAGCGCTCGGCGGTGTCGGCATGGTCGTCACTGCCCCCGATGGCGTAGACGAGGTGGCGCAGGGACGCCATGCGGTGCCAGCCGCGGGCCACGGACATGGGCTGGCGGTTCCGCCACGCCTCACCGGGCCGGGCCAGATCTAGGCTCAGCACGTCCCGCCGGTACGGTCCGATCTGGAAGTCGTGACCCCCAGAGATGTAGATCGCCCCCTGGTGGACGGTTCCGGCGTGGCCATAGGTGGGCCTGGAAGACGAGCAGAACCTCAGCAGAACAGCTCGAATATATCTTGTGTAATATTTTTACGATTCAGCTTTTATGCTATTCAGCTTGTTCTGGCTATATTTTTGGTATTTATAAACTTTAGACTTTTTGTAATATTCAGCTTTTTCTGGATTTTTCAGCCCCATTGAAATGAATGGACTAACAGCAACAGCTCCATCCTGTGGCTGGACTGAGAATTACGATATAAAATGTCATAGGTCATTTCCTGTTTACTACAATGAACTATGCAGTTTCAGGGCCGTCAGGGAGGAAACAAGGCAGCAGCATTTTGAGGTTTGGCAGTTAAACACATTTAACACCTGGGGAAGAGTGATCAGGTTTAAAACTGTTTCAAATAACTTTGCATACATGAACTGCAGCGGTCAGACAGCCGAGCATCTTCACCGTTTCTCTCCTCGTTACTGCGGCTAACCGCTAGCAGCTAGCAGCAGCTAATTCATTCTGCTGCTAAAGTTAGCGCATGCGCTCCTGCGCTGCTGCTGGTTGAACTCCGGTTGCTCTGGTCGCAGTCGGCATGTAAACGTTGCAGACTGCAGTGACGTAAATCACGAGCCAATCAGTGAATGCGGCCAGCAGCCAATCAAATTGTTTCTGTGCCCGAGGTGCTGCTGGTTCTAACCCTGAACTAAGTATGAAAATCTGAAAACAGCCGAGCAGTACGGAGCCCCCTAGGGGACATGGGGACTTTTTTTTCTTTTGCGTCCTCTCGCAAAAAAAAAAATCCCCGTGTCCCCTAGGGGGCTCCGTAGAGCAGAACCGGGCCGTTTCTGCTATGGAAAGTTAACGTGGTGGTGACGGAACCGGGACCGGACCGGTGAGAAGCGGGCTGGAGGGAAAGCGCCTAACCTGGGGTCCCCACCTGGGCAGCGGCGGCCCGTCGGCCCAGCGGTCCTCGGCAGGCCGGTAGACCTCCACAGACGCCAGCGGCCCGCCGGCGTTCCTGCCCCCCACGGCGATCAGCGACTCGCCAACGGCTGCCAGGAAGAAGTCAACCCGTCGCTGGATCATCGGCGCCCCCTATGAGACAGGCGGGTCAGCACAGGAAGCTCTGAGTAGGGGAAGAGGCGGGACTTCCTCTGACCTCGGTCCACTGTTCAAGGCGCGGGTCGTAGCGGTGCAGCCGGTCGCAGGCGGCGTCTCCGCCGTTGTCTCTGGAGCCGCTGCCGCCCGCGGCGTAGATGAAGCCTCCGAGAACCGCCAGGCAGTGGTGGCTGCGCGGCGCAGGCAGCTGCGCCTGCGGCTCCCAGCGGCCCGACTCGCCATCCAGTCGCCAAATGCTGCCGCTCAGCTCCTGGCCGCGCTCGCCCACCTCAGAGAGACGCAGACCGGCCGGTGTTAACCTTTGACCTCATGTTTCAGGCTGGCCTGGAGGAAAGCGGCAGTACCTCTCCACCAATCAGCAGCAGCCGCTCCGCCCCGCCCCTCAGCGCGGTTCGGTCCGTCTGCAGCAGCGGCTGGGCGCAGGGCCGGGCCTGGTACCGCAGCGCCTCCTCCACCAGCTGCTGGCAGCCGGTTCCGTCGGGCAGCTGGGCCCGGATCGCTGGAAGAACCCGGGCCACCAGGTCTCCGGCCGGCATCAGGGGGAACCGGATGTGGGCCAGCAGCTGCTTTGCGTGGGGAGTCCGGTCCGGGTTCTGGTCCAGCCACTGCAGAGCGACCTGCAGGAGGCTCTGCTCGCTATCGAACTGGACCTGAGGCAGAATGAGAGGCTCCAGAACCGGCACCAAGCGATAGGACCTGAGACTCAGGAGTCTTACCTGGCTGCTGGACAGATAGGAGGTCAGCTTATGCAGTGGAAGGTTCTGGAGGAAGTCTGGAGTGAGGCGGAGTCTGGAGAACCGGGCCAGAACCCAGCGGTCGATGAAGCTGTCCAGCCGCTCCAGGCTGTAGAACCGGGCCAGCTGCTGCAGATCCAGGTAGTTCTCCTCGCTCACCTGCTGCTCCAGGTACTGGCAGCAGAAATCCACGGCTCGCCACAGCTGCGGAACCAGAACCAGAACATTCTGGTAGTGGATCAAACGAGGAGATTTCACTCCTCCGTAACACGAACAAAGTCTGAGCTTTGAATAGGCCACGCCCACCGGCTCTGGTACCGGCTCTGGTACCGGTCCCCTGGCAGCGTCTCACCTGCAGCAGGTGCGCGGCCTCCAGCACGTCGTCGACGTTTCCTCCATCCAGCTGCAGCTGTCCGCTGTACAGGAAGTCCAGAACCGCCTCCAGACCCACAGAGGTCACGCCCTCCAGCTGCACCTGGGACACAACCACCGGTTAACAACTGATTAATAAAGCTTTGACTAGGACACAGCTGTTCCGCTGTAAAGAAATGATCTTCGTCTCTGAACTCACAGAGGGCAGAGGTCCGATCAGAACCCACGGTGTGATTAGTTCAGGCCTACCTCTGACTGGAGCTCCTCCCTCATGCCCAGGCTGAACATGGCCTGGAAGTAGGAGCTGCAGACAGCCAGCAGGGCCCGATGGGCCCGGAACCGCCGGCCCCCCGCCACCAGAATCACATCACAGAACCGGGTCTGCTGGCGCTGATCGCTGAAACCCCGCAGAACCTCCAGTGCCTGCTCCGGGAAGAGGAACATCTGCAGGGAGGCAGAGGCCCGTTAGATCCTGGGGCTGCGGCACTGATTCTGGTGGAACCGGCTCACACAGAACCGGGTCAGTCAGAACCTGGCATGGCAACCAACACCAATCAGCTGCACTCAGTGATGGAGAGGATGGAGTTACGATGAGCTGATGACATGAAAACACTAGAGGAGACTGGAGAACTACATTACCCAGAATGCAACAGTCAAAACCATGAAACGCCTCAGTATCTGCTACAGCTGGGCTGCTCTCACCTGTGATGGTTCACTGACCCGGCAGAACCGACCCGGATGGTCCGGTCCGTCCATGACAATCACCTGGGAGACAAAGACGGAGACACTGAGAGACAGAGAGACACTGACAGACAGACAGAGAGACACAGACAGACAGACAGAACAGAGAGAAAGACAGAAGACAGACAGACACAGAGAGACAGACAGAGAGAAAGACAGACAGACAGAGAGACAGAGAGACAGACAGAGTCCGAACCTGCGGCGGGACTCCGGGAAGCGGGACATTGTCTTTTTGAGCCAGGCAGGAAACCCGCTGCTAGTTTTCATGTTAGCTCGTCTCTACTGTTGACTTCCGCTAAGGTCTTTCAAAATAAGGTCGGAAAAAAATATTTTTATTTTATCATTTTTTTAAAACACTTTAATAAATAATATATATACATATATATAACACAATTTCACAAAGAAATACACGAAGAAATAAAATCTTACAGGCTTAAAGCCTGTAAAATTAATATTGTCTTTTATCATTATTGGACAATAATAAAACAAAAGTTAAATAAAATTATAAATGAATAAAATTGTCAGATATCAAACAGGGATAACTCAACGACAAAAACAAACAGAAAAAAAGGCATTAGTTCTCAAATAAATTCAGAGTATTACAGGCGTATGCAGCTGTATTGCATGTTTGTTTTCATCAGTTTTAAGGTTCTATCAAAACATTCAACTAAAGAAATTATTTAATTCAGAGTGAAACGTCGCTACAGGCGTGACGACAGGACGAGCAAACATTTATTTTGTGAAAGAAATCTGAACGTTTTCTCCCGTCTCTTATTTCTAAATCAAATATTTCAACCGGAAGTTTTGTCTTTTTTGTGTGAGCGTTCAAGACTAGAAATGTTAACAAGACGTTTAAAAACGATGTCAGTAACAGCAGGCGGACTTTGGCGAACTGCATTACCCACAATCCATTGCTGCATGTGACGTTTTGAGTTAAAAATGCGGATTTATGACAAAATTTTGTTGAGTCTCACTAGAAATATAAAAAAAATATTGTGACAAGGCACATTAATAATAAAAATGTTTGATTAGATAAAGTGATCAGAAAACAGAAGAAATAAAAAAGAATAGTCACAAACTAAAAGGAAAGTAAAATAAAATGACACAAATGCAAAACAAATTTCACATCTCAAATTAAGATATTAACATATTGGTATAAAGATTGGGCTTTTGTGATGTTGCATCGTTTAAGCACTCTCTAAGATAAAATTATTTCGATTTAAAAATGTAGGTGATTGTTAGAAAGCAGTATTTGTGAATAAATCTTAGGATTAAATATATCATTATTTCACTCCTTATCCCCTGTTAGAAGTGTTATAGTAATGCTTAAATATAGATTTATTGTGTAATATCCACTTTTTAAAATCTTTCTAAAATCTTTAATTCTCAACTGAAAAAAAAATGTATTATCTCAAAATGCAGGAATTGATACATATTTTGAATTTCTTTATCAGAAAGTCATTTTAGGAAAAACTTTACACATAATTATGAAATTAACATCTTAGCTTTTGTGGGAGTGGAATAGAAAGCTATTTGTTTTTTATTATCATGATTTTTAAACAAATATTTTTTTCTCAGACCAGAGGACAAGAAAACTGATGTAGGAGCTCCTGATGAATTGGCTTGATGGATGGATGGATGGATGGATGGATGGATGGATGGATGGGGTGGATTTTAGGTTGATGGATGGATGGATGGATGGATGGATGGATGGATGGATGGATGGATGGGGGGTGGATTTTAGGTTGATGGATGGATGGATGGATGGATGGATGGATGGTGCGTTGTGCTGATTAATGTGATTTTCCCTGTGAAGTCATCGACAGCAGGTCGTGTTTGTGGTTCTGTCAGCTGTTGTAAATCATGCTGGAGATTCTTATTGACTTATTGATCTGATAGTTTCAGTGTCTTTATGGATTTCATCATAAACATGAAGTGGAGTTCAGACCTTCACATTCAGCTTTTTTACAAATAATCAGGATATTATGAAAGAGTTTGGAGTTTTCCTTCTGTTTTTCATTTTAGTGTAATCATAATCGTCAGTCAAATATTCAGCTCAAAAAATCGAAATTGTTAATAAACCCGAGTCTTTATTTGAGTCAGTCTCTCCAGATTTCCTGCTGGTGGACTTTAGTTTGAAGAGTCCGTCCCGGAAGCTGTGTTTGCGTGTTGGCGCAGCTTGACAGCGCCCCCTGGAGACGCCGAGCGGCCAGAAGGAGGAGGTGATCGCGTCTCATGCAGCAGCCTGGTTGACTAACAGCACCAACGCCCATAAAGTGGACCCATCCAGGAAATGAAGCCACTTTCTAGCAGAAGCGCCGCTTCATCCCGTTAACTCTGCGACTCCCGCAGCGCCCCGCACCGCACCGCCACTCGTTTTCTCCCGCACACTCCCATCCTCCTCTCAGCATCCTCCGCTCCACTCAGCTGCTCTTTCAACCCGGTTCGGTCCAATTTAGGTGCATTTTCCTCCAGAACCATGACGACCCAGATCGATAAAGAGGCCTGCAGAGAAGCTTACAACCAAGTTCGAGACGACAACACGGAGACCAGCTGGTGAGTCCATTCAGAAAAACCCATTTTACTCTTTATTCTCAAACAAAATGTGTCGCGGACATAAAACGGGCCAGAATCGGAACCACCCACTAGGTCGAAGTTCTTCGGCTGGTAAAGTCCTGATTAGTTCGGGTTTCATTTCCCCTGAAATGATTTTCTGTTGAAATCTGAGCAGCTTCTTCCTCACAAAGCGGGTTCTGCAGCTGCAGGTTCGAGCAGCTCGGTTTGTTTCTGCCTCATTAATTCACATTTCATTAGAAACAAAGAGCCGCACCTGCTGCTTCCCCTCCGAACGCAGCTTTCCCGGTTCCGGTCCGGTTCTGGCTGCCAGCGGCCCGGTTCTGGTGCTGGTGCTGGGGAGGCCCAGCGGGGCAGAACTAATTCACTTTGTCCTGTATTCATGGAGCTGAAGGCTGTGACGTCACTGGAACCATTCTAGGAGAGGGGATCCCGACTATCACCTGGACCCATTCTGGAGTCAGAACCAGAACCCAGCTGATCTCTGATTGGTGACGTTCGGTGGTTCGGTGCAGTAACGACCTGCTGCTGTTCCTGCAGGGCTGCGTTCAAGTACGAAGGTTCCACCATCGTCCCGGCGGGCGTGGGCGCCGAATACCGGGACTTCAAGGAGCTGTGCACAGGTGAGGAGCTGGGAGTCAGGGGTTCAGTGGCCGTGATGCGGCGGGCCCGGTTCTGCTGCAGCCTCGACCCGGTTCTGCTGCAGCCTCGGCCCGGTTCTGCTGCAGCCTCGGCCCGGTTCTGCTGCAGTACTTCCTGCTCAGCGGCTCTCGGGTCTCTGAGCTCCTTATTTAGCAGCGAGTCGCTGAGAGGGAGGAGCCAATCAGATCCTGGAGAGCAGCAGGAAGTGACGACAGCAGAGCAGGAAGTGATGACAGTTCAGCTGAGAGCAGGTTCCTTCTCAAACTGTCTGTGGGATGTTAAACCCACTTCCTGGTTCCAGAGCCGGTACCAGAACCCGACCGGTGGGCTTCCAGCTCTTCTCTTAGATTTAATCTTCACATTTTGAATATTTCAGTTTTTTATTTTATTTGAAAAGCAAAATGTGAAACGTTGCCTCAAGGCTGGAGGAGGTCCAGGTTCTTAGAGGTTCTGGTTCTGGTTTATGTGAGCCGAATAAAGGAAAAACAGTTCATGGCTGTGATGCCTTTAAGGAACAGGAGAAAATGGGACTTTTTAGTTTTTTAATAGAAACGGTCAGGAGAATTTGTCCCGGTTCTGGTTCTGCTGCCTCATCATCTCCCTGCTGCTTCCTGTGAGTCGGGGCGGAGCCACGAAACAGGAAGTGCAGGGCTTCGGGTCGGGCTGCAGGGTTCTGTTGGTTCTGTTGGTTCTGGTTCCTCAATCTGCAACAGAAACAGGAATAATAAACGAGCTGGTCCAATCCGGTGATTCTGTGTTCTGACCCGGTCCAGTACTTATGGTGGTCTGAGAGCAGCTTTCCTGTTTCACAGAGGTTCTGGAAGCTTCTACTGGACCGGGTCGGAACCTCTGAGCTCAAACCGCTTCAGATATTTCAGTTGTTTCTCCAGAAAACCTCCAGGGAGTTCTGGCTCTGACCCGGACTCCGATCCAGATTCCGATCGGCTGAACTCGGACTCTGACCCGGTTGCGCTGAAATAAACTGAATTTAACGCAACGCTGCGTTTTGTATAAACTGGACGATGTTTTAATGAAGGGCAGAGCCAGAACAGGAATGACGATCCGATTCTGGTTCTGATGTTTCCGGACCCAGTTGTTGGTTCGGATCAGAAGCACCAGACTGGTGTTAGTGGGGTGGGAGTTCTGCAGAACCGCTCACGTTCTCCTCGTCCCCAGATGACATCCCTCTGTTCGGCTTCGTCCGCTTCACGACGGGCGACGCCATGAGCAAACGGGCCAAGTTCACGCTCATCACCTGGATCGGCGAGCGCGTCGGCGGCCTGCAGCGCGCCAAGATCAGCACCGACAAGACGCTTGTCAAGGACGTGGTGCAGGTAGGAACCGGAGGAACCGGGCCCAGAACAGAACCCACCTTGAGGTCCCTTTAACCACAACTCTGTTCTGTGCAGAACTTTGCCAAGGAGTTCATGATCAGTGAGCCGCGGGAACTGGAGGAGGAATACTTGTGCTCGGAGCTGAAGAAGGCCGGCGGCGCCAACTACGACGCTCAGGCCGAGTAGAGGAGGTCCAGTGGAGGGAACCGGGTCGGGGAACGGGGCTCGGTTGGACTCGGGGTTTGGGGGGAGGGAGTGTTGGGGCGGGGCTGCTACCTCTCAGGAAGGGAGAGAGCGCAGATGACCACTAAACTTAGATTTTTACACCACTTGATGAAAACTTGATCCTACAGGAAACGCCATCTACTTCGTGTCGTCTGCCGGGGGCTTGAATCCACACCTTAACCTGTTGGTACCAGAAACAACATTCTGCACCTGCTAAAGGAAGAGCTTTTACTGGAGAAGCTGGGATAAATGATAGCCTAGCTTATCTTAGCACCAAAACTGGAACTCGGGATCCAGCCTGGAGCTTCAGTTTAGGGTTATTTTGCTTCCATCTATCTTAAAATGATTCTCAGCCATTTCTTCCACTTCTTTATGTAAAGTTAACACTGTTAGCTGAAAATGCTAATGTTCTGACAAAGCTAATAGCTGAAGCCTCAAGGTCTTAAAGGGATAGTTCATGTTATGTGACTAGGGTTCTGTGAAGTGTGTATGAGTGGTTACTATGTTCATCACAGGAGCGTCTTCAGCTCAAGAAGAGTTTCCTTCTGAACGTTTCCATGTAACAACAATTTACAGCAAACTATGTGTTTTCTAAAACTTCATAAAAATATTTAGTTTGGACTTGTTTTAAAATCTCTAGCCATTAGCTGTAGCCTGCGGAGGAAGCTAGCCTGTAAAGTAATATAGTTGGTACCCATAAGCGCTCCGTAGAACCCCATTTCTTCCTGTTCATTAGACGTGAAGCAAACGAGACGTGTAGGTGTTTGTTACTCAACTAAAGCAGGTTTTATCGGCACCTTAAAGAGACCCGTCATCCACTCTGCCATCTCAGCAAGGCCTGACCTCTGACCTGGACAGCTCACCCAGGACGGAACCCGCGTCCATCTTCAGAGGCCTGCAGCCGCTAGCTGTTAGCTTTAGCTCCTGTGTTTCCATGGAGACCAGCAGCTGCTTCAGGACTCACTCTGAAAATGCAGATCGGTTCATGCAAACGGTGACGGGCCGGCGAAGGCTGCCTTAGTGGAAAGAGGTGCATCATGGGACCTGGAGGACGCTGCACTGTGATTGGCTGCTCCTGCAGGATGTCAGGCGCTTGGTTTTATTCTGTTTCAACTCTCCCTGCCCCCAAGAATAAAGAAAAATTCATTTTTCTGTCTTTATAAGTTTCTACAAGAGTTTGATTGTTTTCATGTTTCTATCTTTTAACATTGGTGAAGATTTTCCAAAAAAAAATCATGCAAAAAAGAAAACAGAAACAAGTCATTTCAAAATAAAATTTGATGTTTGGATTTTCCAGATTCTGCTTCTCTGGGTGTCTGTGTGTCCGAATCTCATTTTAAGATCTTATGTTTGCTGATCTTACAGGTTGAATTCTGAGTCATAAAGCTGCTTGTCAAAAGGTCAAACATTTATAAATGCATCAATATCATAGTGTACAGTTTAACAGAAATATTGTCTTCATGATCCAAAGGATGTGGAACAGTATACGATGTCTTTCACATGAAAAATACACATGCAATGATAGCATAGAAGTAAAACAGTGAGTTGTTCCTCAGGAGGAAAATTCAGGTGTAACATCAGCAAAGCACCATGAACATGAAAAATAAAAATGAATAAAATAATATACACTACAGTGAGGATTTTAACATCAAATGTTGAATTTTATCAAAAATACAGATTATTAAAGTCAACAGATTATTGACAATAAGAAAAGATAAAAACTGCAGGGTATGAATACTAATGCAGTTTGGTGGAGGTTGGAATCTAACAGCTGCAGGATCTGCAACAAGCTGCTCATTGAGCAACAGCGTCCTGAAGACAACACTGTTAGCACACAGCTAACCCGAACTGTTAGCACACAGCTAACCCGAACTGTTAGCACACAGCTAACCCGAACTGTTAGCACACAGCTAACCCGAACTAAATATATTTTTCATACAGGTTTCATTTCCATGAAAACCATGAAATTTTAATTTGTTGACCTTTCAGGCTCCAGCATTTCCAGGCCTGCTGATTACAGAGATGTGACCTTTGAACCTGAGTTACCATCCAAGGGGTACATTAATCTGAATGAGGGGTTAGCATGCTAATGTTAATGTAACCTGGTTGTATTTCTCTTGTTATAATCACACAAAATGTGTGTTTTTGGTTATATGTGTTGTTCTTTATCTGACTGAAACGCCCCTAAAAAGTCATTGTTTTAATCGTGTTACTTTAAGATCAAAGCTCTTCCTTTTTATTTCTTCTTCTGTGGTATTGAAATGTTTCCACCCCTTAGGCCTCCCTGTTGTCATATTGTCCTGCGGGAGAGGTGTGTGCCGTTTATTTTTCATCTAAATACATACAGTTTGTATATAGATTTAGGAAGTTAATTTCTGTTATGTACTTTTGTTTTGTGTAAGACTTGGAGTAGGCCGCCAGTACCACGTTGGTTTCTGTTTGTTCTCGTCAGAATAAATGGAGAAATTATTCATTTAAAGACAAACCGTGTCACGGCCTGTGATGGCATAAAGCAGAAAGCAGAAAGGATCCGGTTACCCTGCATCAGAATGAGGGGTTAGCTGCAGTAACTAGCAGCCTGATGGGAATATTGTCTGGTCAGAGACGGGGTTCTGCACGCATAGGGAATGTTAGCATGCAGAACCTGTGGGAGTCTGAACAAGGACCGGCAGAATGGTGCTGCATTCCTCAGGCCGCCTTTGCGCCGCAGCATGCCCCACACGCCACAGGAGTCACATGTTCTGGCAGAAAGCCCGGCTATTGTTCTGGAGACGGCCCAAACCAAAGTCTGGCTTGTTTTGTGGAGAAAGTTGCTCTTTTCTGGTTCTTGAACCAGAACTGGGTCTCTGGTCATCAGTTGAATAATGGTTGCTTTGTTGCATCGTGGAGCATGAGCATTGTGTAGCATTAGCATCGTGCAGCAGTAGCATTGTGCAGCATTAGCATCGTGCAGCATTAGCATCGTGCAGCATTAGCATCGTGCAGCATTAGCATCGTGCAGCATTAGCATCGTGCAGCATTAGCATCGTGTAGCATTAGCATGGTGCAGCATTAGCATTGTTGCGGGTTCAGGATCCCCTGGGCTGCTGCTGTCTCAAAACAACCAGAATGAGGAAGTTGTGGGAAACATCTGCAAACAGAAAGACTAACGACTCGGCAGAAATGTGTTGCTGCATGCATCTCTAGCTGCAGGGTGACGAGACGCAGGCGGGAGCAGCTCAGGTTTTCCTTCAACTGGTTGGAAATCTGCTCAGTCGTCCAGATTCTACTTGCTGGCAGGTGAGAGACAGGAAGTGGAAAACCATTATCAGCTTTAAAACTGCAGAATCCTCCGATCAGCTCTGCAGTCAGAAATATGAACGTTGTGCTGCTCCATCAGCAGCAGCTCCTCTGGACAGGTGGAGGTCAGAGGTCAGCGACTACAGAGAGCCACTTCTGCTTTTCAAGCTTCTGATTCAAATGAAGGATTTCCTGTTGAGCGTCTCAGCAGAGAATTTTACCATAAAAGGAGTCAGACGAGGCAGGAAGCTGAAAGACGAGTCCTCACCTGCAGAGAGGTGGGGCCAGAGCTGGAGCCAGCCAATCAGCTGCTGCGGCTCCGCAACAGAGAGGAAGTCAGTTAGACTGACTGGGTTAACTGGGTTTAACTGGGTCTGCCGGCTTTTGGGACGGCATTCAACCGGCATCACAAACAGAAAAGTGAATCTTGAACTAGGAGGAGAAACATTCATTTCCACAAATAAAGATCTGAAAAGTGTGGTGTGCACTTTATTCTACCTCTAATTGAATAAATCACCTGATCAGCTCCACAGTCCAGCTGGTTCTGGTTCTGGTCTCAGAGCTTGCCCAGAGAACAGCCATCGCCAAGGCGACGAAGATGGGCTGGTGGGATTGCAGCTGTGGAACCAGTAACTATTTTCCTTTGGACTTTATGTTGCTGTGGTGATGATTATTGAAGGAGCAACTACTATAATCCCCAGCAGGATGCGGCCCAGCCTGGACCGGGGGTCATGCAGGTAATGGACCTTGCTGCTGAATGAACTCCTGATGGAGCCCTGGGCATGTATGACCTTTGACCCCCAACACCTCGTCACCAGGAAACAGCCCGCACTCAGCGCTGGCGCCGCATCTCATGCCCATATAAGGCATCGTTGAGCTGCTGGCCGCCGCGCCGCGCCGCTTCCTCTGAGCGGCTCCACGCCGCCCTCTGCTGCTGGAGGAAGGAACTGCAGCCGATGCTTTCTGCTGAGCATCTGACATGATTTCTAAATCATTAGTTTGTAGGTTTGTCTGATGAGTTTGTGTTTTTTGAGTAAATTAAGTTGATTCATTTTATGATCCTGCCGCATGATTTCTGTTCAGCGGGATTTATTTTGGTTTACTGATGAGCGTTTTTCTTTGCTTCTTCTGTGTCACTAAATTAAAACTGCAGCTCTTGATTTAGAGTAAATTACATCCAAACTGTCATTTTGAAAGACTGTTTGAGCAGAGTGGCTCCGCAGCCCACCAGTTAAACGCAATGAAATGAAATGATTTGAGTTAATGGAAGACTTTCAATTAATAGCCCCCTCTGATTAGTTTATTGATTTAATTATTTTTTAATTTATTCATTTTTATTAAATTTAAAATCATTTATTTATGTAGTTCTAGCCTTTATATCCAGTTGGATTTGCTGACAGTAGGAGTTATTTGTATTTTTCTGTAATGTTTGTTTCTGACGTCATGTTTGAGATCGTCCTGGCGGTTCAACACACTGCGCCATCTGCTGGCCGTTCGTGGAACTGCACGGCGGCATGAGCTGAATATCTGCAGATTCATGTTTTTAAAATAATCGAAAAAGAAAATCAAATAAAGATTTTTCCCAATCAAACCTTTTAATCCTTCAAGCTGTTTTGTGATCCAGAAACAGGAGCTGACCCACTTTCAGCAACATCGGAACCGAACCGACCTGATTCTGCTCTTGAACGCAGCCCTACTGGGCCCCGCCTCCAGCGCCCAATCAGAGCCCGGCGAGCGGGAAGCGGAGCGCTGTGATTGGCTGCTGCCCCCCTCCATCCGAGGCTGAGCCGCTGCGGATCTGCGGTTCGGGACTCGCTCTGCGTGGCGGTGCGTGGCGAGTCTGACCTTCCCCACGTAGCTGCAGGTCTGTGCGGGTTGCTCAGGTGGAAATGCTCATCCGATGACAGTCATTGATCGGTCGGGCTGTGACGTCACTCAGGCAGCCGCGGCAGGTAGAAGGGCCACCTGGTCGGGAAAAGAGCGGCTGGTAAACCGGAAGTCAGGCGGAGTCATGTGACCCAGAGAGAGGCGGGGGGTTTGTCTTGGGGGGGGGGGGAAGAGGGAGGGGCGGGTGTGTCTTGGGGGGGGAGAGGGAGGGGCGGGGTGTGTCTGGGGGGGGAGAGGGAGGGGCGGGTGTGTCTGGGGGGGGGCTCTCTGGTCACATGATCCAGCTGATGTTTCACCAAGCAGATAAAGTTTCCCTCCAGAGGCGTGAAAACTTTTTCTCAGGCTGAAATGTTTGTTCTCAAATGAATGTTGTCTGGTTGCGGTCCTGCAGAGCATCATGGGTAACAGCAACAGCGTGATGGTGGAGAAGCGGATGGCCCGGTTCCGTCCAGAGGAGCGGTCCGTGATCGACGGCGTGTTTGAGCGTCTGCAAGCCGGTGGCCCGGGGAAGACGCTCCGGCTGGAGGCGCTGCAGGTCAGAGGAGGCTGAAGGTCGTCCTTCCACTAACCGTTCTTGGGTCTGCCACTGGGGCGGGAGGCCGGAGGAACTTCGAACTGGTCCAAAAGAGTCTAGAGGGTTCATGAAGGTGACCTTTGACCTGGGTCCACCAGAGTCCTGCAGCTGCTGCACAAACAATAATAATCCTCATGGAGTTCATTAATATTAAACGTCACCATCACTGGAGGACGCCCCCTGGTGGACGGAAATGGAAAACCTTCGTTCTGTTGAAGACTGTTGATCATCAATGGATCTGATTTCATTTATTACATCACAAAGTTTATTTGAAAGTTTCCTCCTTAATTCATTTATCATCCTGAATTAGATGGTGGCTCAGCCAATCAGATGAAGCCGATTAAAATAAACAACCTCAACGCTTCGCTGGTAGTTCATAAACTACAAACCGGCCGGGGTCAGAGGTCATGGGGTCAGCCTGTGGAATATTCTGTGATAGAGATTAAATGATTCTTTCATCAGTTTGTCAGTTTGACACCTGGAGGAGAATCCAGATGATGAAGAAGCAGTGAGGAAGAGGAGGGCTTTTATTCATCATTATTGATGATTGAATATCGATTGAAATATTTTATTTTCTGTGCTACATTCAATAAACTCTACAATTATCTTCAAATCTATGACAAAAACCAGCAGAAATAAATCTAGTGAATAATCAAATTAAATAGTGAAAGCAGACGGTCCAGAACTTCAGACTGAACCAGTTCTGAACCAGTCCTGTTGGTCCTGACCCGGTCCGGCCCGGTGAAGAACCTGAGTCACGTCCAGCGTTGTCCCCTCTGCTAGCGCGTCTCCTCTTGTCCTGCAGGCCTTCCTGGGGACCCTGGTCCCCGTCGCCATGGTGACCAGGATATTCTGGGGCCTGTGCAGCATCGAGGCGGGCCGGGCGGAACCGGGCCGGGCCGGCGCCGCCCAGGGGCCGGGCCGGGAGCAGCTGACGGTCTTCCTGGCAGACATCCTGCGGGGGACGGCGGAGGAGCGAGCGCCGCTGGTCATGGCCATGTCCCACAATGCAGCGGGGCGGCCGCGGGCGGTCAGCTGCCAGCAGGTGACGGCGGTGAGTAGGAAGGGGAGGGGGACAGGAAGTGATGTCAGGTGGAGGCTCACGGCTGTGCTCCGTAGTTCCTGGAGGACCTGATCACTGCTGTAGTTCACATCCTGACCAGCAGGGGGCGCCTGCAGGGCTGGAGGCCGCAGCAGATGGGCGACACGGCTCTGGGGGTCAAGCTGTTGGCCGAGCAGATGACCTCTGACCTCAGACCGTCGGGTAAGCTCCCGCTCCAAGGCCACGCCCCCTTTGTGTCTGACCCCACCTCTTTCTCTCTGACCCCACCCCTTTCTGTCCTCAGACGCGGCGACCTGTGACCTGTCCTGTCTGGAGGACTGGGTCTTCCGGGTCGCCCAGGTCTCCCAGTACCTGGAGGTTCTGGTGGCCGACGGGCTGGACGTTTCCCTGGGCGGCGGCACGGCGCCGGCGCTGCTGCCGCCGTGCCGGGACACGGACTGGACCCACCTGACCGTCCTGCTGGACGTCCCCACTCTCATGTTCCTGGCTCCACAGGTGAGTCAGAACCAGAACCGGGACCAGAACAAAGACAAGGACCAGGACCGGGACCAGAACCAGGACCGAGACCAGAGACTAAAGTCTCAGATCGGAGAAACTTTGATTCCTGCAGCAGGAAGACAGAGACACTGAATGGTTCTACACCATCTAGTTCTACACCATCTAGTTCTATATCATCTAATTCTACACCATCTAGTTCTACACCATCTAGTTCTACACCATCTAGTGCTACACCATCTAGTTCTACACCATCTAGTTCTATATCATCTAGTTCTACACCACCTGGTTTGTAAATCGCTAAAGAACAGACCAAAGTTGTGCTGCAGGATCAACCTGCTGGTTGTGGTTCTGCTCTGCAGTCAGAACCGGACCGAACCTTCCCCAACGTGTCCGTCTCTCCCCAGCTCCCAGACGGCTGCAGCGCCCCCTGGAGGCTGGTCTTCTCCACGCAGCTGCACGGGGAGAGCTTCACCAAGATGGCCGCCGCTCTGCAGCACCACGGCCCCACGATGCTGCTGCTGCGGGACAGCCGGGGCCACGTGTTCGGGGGCTACGCATCCACCGCCTGGGAGATCAAGCCCCAGTTCCAGGGTAGGAGGCCCACTGGGTCAGAACCGGCCCTGGTGTTGGGACCAGCAGGACAAATTGGACTTCAGCTGGACTCTGGAGGTCCAGATGTTCCTAAGATGCTGAGATGCAGATCCGGTTTGGGTCGGCTTTAGGTCCTGCTAGCAGTGCAATCACCATCATTACTCTTCGCTCCGTTTCCTCAGCAGCAGGCCAGCAGAACGGAGAGAAGAATCGTTTCCTGTAACCGACCACACTTTGATCCTGGAAAGGATTTTAATGCTGATGGTTGTCATGACGACCATCAGTCATGACATTCATCATTTCTCGATTCATCGGGAAATGATGAATTGGTTGCAGTGTGCCCCCTGGTGGCCAGGCGCCTGACCTACTGACCTCAGCTTCACCGCGAGCAATAATGAAAACAGAAACAGGAAAACTGAGTCACATTCAACAACCAGCAGCTTCTGTGTTGTTCAGACTAACAACAGCCAAAGAAGCAGAGCGGGGTTAAAGCAGCCATATTTAAAACCAGAGTTTTAAATATGGCTGCTGCTAATAAAAGAATGTAGGTATGTCTACGTTCAATATCTACGAAAGGTTTTCACCTTTATGTTGCTTTAACTAATCAATTATGAGTTAAGAAACTTTCATAAGTGAGTCGGTGTTTAGTATCAGCACCACGCAGGGAGAGGACCAGCTGGCAACAGATCTGGGCTTTAACTAGGCCAGTCCAGACTGTCGTCACCTCTGAAGCTGACTGCTAAAGAACCAGCAGCTGTTGCCATGGAAACCTTTTGTCCTCTTCTGTTTCTTAGGTAACAAAAACTAATTTAGTTGATCACGATTAATTAACTGAAGGGGTGAATAGTTTTCGTAGTGCATGTTAAATATCTTTCTGGTGAAACATGAGGAGGCTGAGCAGAGACAGGAAGTAACCAGCTGGACTTCCTGGACCAGACAGCTTGAAGAAGGCAGACCAGCGGCAGCCATTTTGGCTCTGCTCAGCTGGAGCCAGAAAGCCACACAGCCAGGAAGTGGCTCTGCTGATTTGAATATGGTGGACAGGAGCATGATGGTGTGTGTGTGTGTGTGTGTGTTTGTGTGTGTGTGTGTGTGTGTGTGTGTGTGTGTGTGTGTGTGTGTGCAGGTGACTCCAGATGCTTCCTGTTCTCGGTCTTCCCCACGCTGAGGGTTTACACAGCGACAGGATACAACGAACACTTCATGTACCTGAACCAGCACCAGCAGACGATGCCCAACGGACTGGTGAGACTGGGCCCAGTGGAGCGGAGCCGCTTCACGCTCCGGCGCCGCTGAGACCTCACAGACAGGAAGTCACAGCAGCAGCTGAAAACAACGGGGCTTCATGAACAGCTGAAGCTACTGAAGGAGCTGCATTCAGATGTCTAATCGATAAATCGGCTAAAAAAGCAGCGTCTTTGCTGCCGTGACATGGTTAGCACTGAGGTGCGTCAGATTTATGGGTGTACCAGAAACACAGGAACACAAAGGTTCCTGCTCAGAACTTTGGATGTAAAAGAGACGACAAAAGTGACACCAACTGCGTTCAAATATTGAACAAGTTCAAATCAATGTGATGAATTAATGTCAACTAACTAGTTAAAGTCCCAGTCTACCTCTGTCAGGTGACCCTTCAGGGTATGAGGTCAATCTGCTGGTTGCCATGGTAATGGTCTCTTCCTCCCCTCAGGGCATGGGGGGTCAACACAACTACTTCGGCCTGTGGCTGGACAGCGAGTTCGGCCGCGGTCACAGCCGCGCTCGCCCCAAATGCACGACGTACGGAAACCCGCAGCTGTCGGCCGACGAGGATTTCGTCCTGGACGCTGTGGAGGTCTGGGCCGCAGGGAAACTGCCGGCACCGGCCGAGGTACGGAGCGGGACCACAGGACCAAGGTCCTGAACCAGTTAGCACTGGTCTGAACCAGTTAGCACTGGTCTGAACCAGTTAGCACTGGTCTGAACCAGTTTAAACGGGTCTGAACTGTTTCAAAACTGGTCTGAACCAGTTCTGAACCAGTTTAAACTGGTCTGAACTGGTTTGTGGTGGTGGCGCCATGTTGAGCCTCTCTTGGTGCTTCAGGACGAGGAAGAGGAAGAGGAGGAGGGGAAGAAGAGAATCCTGAACGTGGATCCGGAGGTCCAGGCCATGATGGAGCTGACGGGGAAGACTCTGCACAGCAAGGGCTTCAATGAGCTGCAGGAAGACTTTGACTAGGCCATGTGCCACTACATTCTGCTTCCTCACCCCCAGATTGTTGTAGCACAAAAGTCTTAATGCACCAGAAATGAGGCAGATAATTTGACTCGTCCTATTAGGGGTCAAATAATCTGCTGACTTTTTCATCAAATTTTAATGTAAGTTTGTTTTAATGTCTGCTGAGATGTTTGCTCTAGAAACTTAAATACTTGGTCAGATTTTGTGCTTTTGCAGTTTCAACAGGTTTCATTAAAAAACATTTGTTGAGCAAAAACAACAACAAAAATATAATAATCACAAATTTTTGCATTTTTAATTCAATGACATTTGGCTGCTTTAAATTAGTCAGTTTTGGCCCCCAGGGCAAAATGTTTGGGCCCCTGATTCAACGGTTGATGAGTTGAAGCAGAAAGAGCTGCAGCTGCTGCTGACTGGGCCGGTTCTGAACCCGGTCCGGTTCCAGTTCTGAACCCGGTCCGTCGCCTGCTGACGGGTTTTTACGCTTTAAGTGAAGAAAGTTTTTGGTTTTCTGCTGAATGAATGTTTCTGCAGCGTTTCTTTGGGTTATTTTTGTAATCTTGGGTCATTTTAGAGTCCAAACTCTTTGACTCTTTGTTTGTTGGAGACAAACTGCAGATCTGCTGCATTTCAGTCTGAAACGTTTTGCTGGTTTTTCATTGCATGTGTTAAAATCTCATCCTGTGTGTCGTGATTATCGCAGTGCTGTTTCCATGTAGTAAAGGTCCTCTTCTCGTTTCTTCAAGTGACTGAAGGGGTTTTTATTAAGGGGCATCAGGGGAACAGTGGCAGAATAAAATGCACACCACACTTTTCAGATTTTTATTTGTGATATGAATTTTTCCCCGGTTATGATCTTTGTTTGTTTGTTTTTCAGATTTTTTGGCTCTTCTTGTTGATTTCAGGCTGTCGGAGTAAAGGGGCGGTGAATGCCACACCTTTCAGATTTTTATTCATTTTCTTCTGGTTCTTGTCACATAAACAAGAACTGGCCCAGAGGCTCAGAGGCCCAGAGGCTCAGAGGGGTGCGAATACTTTTGTTACACCTGATTGTGATGAATGAGGCTTGGTCAGGGGTCCTTCCTGCAGCCCAGCGTCACAGACTGCTACTGGTGCTGCTACAGGCGGCCAGCAGCTGAAAGGCTGCCTTGTCTTCCTCCTCTTCCTCTTCCTCTCATGCAAATATCTCAGTTATTCATGTAAATCTCCGTTTGATCGTCACGACAACCTTCTGGATCAGTTTCCATGGAGACCATCAACAGGCCTGGTTCAGAAACTGAAGCTGTACTTCAGAGGTCAAAGGTCAGGAGAACAATTCTGTCATCAGCTTCATTTCCATTCATAGACTTTGAGTTTAAACGGGTCAGAAATGTTTGAAATCTTGTTTTAGGTTTTAAAGTTCTGGTCCGGTTCAGCCGTTGATCCAAAAGAACCAAATCAAAAATCCTTTAAGATCTGAAAATATAAAGAAACTATAAATAAATTTGGTAAAACTTTATTTGAGCATAAGACATGACACTCATAAACATGGAGGTTTATGAACGTTTGGAACGACTGTTGTTCAGTAAATTATGACACTTGATGCAAAGTTGCTTTAAAAGTCCATTAAAAGTTTCATAATTTAGCAAATGAAAAACTCCTTCATGTTCATGACAGGGTGATGACGTCAGGCTTATGACATGAAGCAACGTGTTACCATAAATTCTGTTATTATCCAGGAAACAAACGATCTGAATAAAAACCATCAGAGGGTTTAATCCAACTCGTTATCAATGATCAATATCTCTGAAAAGTCTTGATTGGACTGGACATGGAGGTGGCACCATTATGCTGTGGGCTGCAGGTCCATTCAGGTTCTGGACGGCCCAGCTGGAACCCAACCGGAAGTGTCCAGTCCAGAACCTTTTGAAGCTGAAAGTGAATCTGTTTTACTTTCTAACTTTTGGCTGATCGTTTTTCACCGCTTCCGGTTTCACAGATGAACTTATCGATCAGGTCCCGGCTTCAATATGGGGCCAATAAGGGACTTTCAACCAGAACCAGTGGGACCAGTAGAGCCCAGCAGAACCATCGCATCATGGATTCTGGAAGCTGCGCCTCCACTTTGCATAGATAGCGTCCTCTCTCTCTTCCGGACTCGCTGCCTTCATCCGACGATCCAGTCAACTTTTACTTCCTCGTCGCGCCGCGGATAGAGGAACTGACCGCCCCGCGGCGGCCGCTCAGCCCGCTCATCCTCCCGCTTCGTTTCACAACGTCGGAACCATGAGCCGGTAGCGGAGCGGCGGACCGACCCGACACCGACCGGAGCAAGGTAGGACCTGCCGGCGGCTTCTGGCTGCAGGTGCAGCGGCGCTGCTGCGTTGCGTTCACGGTCTCACCCAGAACCAGGAAGGAAGCGGGCTCATGTGGCCCAGCTGAGCTTTCTCCCTCTTCTAGCGGTGAGACCCATCGAGCCACCTCGGGGACCACGGCAGGAGCTGAGGGGCCCCGCGTGGGGCCCCCATCCCTGCTGAAGAGCAGAAAACTCTGAGAAAAGTTTCTCTGGGTTTTTTTTTTATCTGGTTTTGTTGTTTGGATCCCCAAATAATCAGGAGTTTATTTCCTCAGAGAAAAAACCCAGAAGAGCCAACATGTTGGGACAAATATCAGATTGAACACAACTTTCAGTTAAAAAGTCAAAAGTGACCTGCTGGGGAAAGAATTCAGCCTTTGGTGAACTTTGACCCCCTGCTGAATTTATTCAGACACTTTGGAGGGTTTCAGAGCAGCAACGGCCAGCGGCAGGACATTACACAGCATCTCAGTCAGAGTAACATCCTGACTTTGACTAGGCCACTCTAAAACTCTGCTTCATACTGCCAGGCTGGTTCTGATGGTTTGAACTGAAGGTGACCAAACGTTTGGACCAAACTGGGCCGGGTCTTGGTGGTTCCAACAGAAATGATTGTTTTAAATCCACCACTTATTGATTTATTGGTTATTGTGGCAGGCCGAGGTTGCAGCTGTCGTCTTCCAATGCAAATATTTTCCAATCTGGGGTCAGAGGTCAGTCGCGGTTCGGACTGTCATTGGGTTCCGTTTGGGTCCAGTCGATTCCAGCCGACAGAACTGGGATTATGATGAGGATCAGAGCTCAACTCGTCAGGCTAAACTGACTCAGTTATTGATCAGCTGGTCAGATTCTGAACGGATCAGAACCGCTCAGGAACCACAGAGAGCCAGAGAGCTGCTGGTGGGACGCGTTGCTGACACTGGACCACTGTTCTCAGTAACGAGGAATGAAAATCTGAGTTGATTTCTCAGATCAGATTAAAGTTGCTTCTGGAAATCACTTTGTGTTACTTTCTTTTGGAGCTGAATTGTGTTTCCTCGAGTGACCGCCGTTTCCATGCCACAGTATAAACAATGGATGCGCATCGCATTATGTTGGTGGAAAAACAGGAACTATTTTAACTTTCTGTCGCCAAGTCCGATCATTATAAGCAGCTTTTTGCTTGTTTTCCTGAAAGTGGCTTGCAGATTGAATGAGTCGAGGGTTGCTCCTTTTTGAACGTCAAGTTGCTCATTTGGGCTTTTTAAACAAGCAGAGACTCATAATAAACCCCAGAATGTGTCTGACATCCAGGTCGTTTTGCTCCATCATTTCCCGGATGATCCGTCCCGCTGCGTCTCTTAATGTCAAGTTCCAATATGAGCAGCGAACGACGGCGAGCTTCGCCTTGAGCTCCAGAAACTGCAAACATGGAGACTAACATGAACAGAGCAGCGAACCTGAAAACAGCCACGAACGAACGAACGAGTCCGTAAAGTTGTGCAACTAAACGCCATTATAATTATTAAGATTAAGATTAATGTCACAAACCATCTGAGCCGTGGAGCCGCAGGAGGAGCTGCGCTCTGACACCAGACCAGGACCTGCAGGCTGGAGGAGGAGGAGGGGCTTTAAAATCCTTCTTAGAGGTTATAGAAACACAAACGACTAAAGTTGGTTTGGTATGTTGTAACCATGAAACAATCTCCCCTCCAGCTCAACCTGATCACTGCAGACACATTGCTGATGTTGCTGTTATGAGATAATTACGTTTGGCAACGATCAAAGTGATTTTCACAGCGTTGCTGCTGTTAGCAGCTGCTGGAAGTAACTAAAATAGTAACTAAAATAGTAACTAAAATAGTTACTTAGTTACTTTCCAAATCAAGTAATCAGTAATCCCAGTTACTTTTCAAGGAGGAATCAGTAATCTGATTACTTTCTCACAGTAACTCTGCCATCACTGGTTACTGGGCACCAACTGGGAGCCAACAGGTCTGACTCGTTGCTGCTGGGAGAACTGGTGGAGCTGCTCTGGTCGGTCCGGTTGGAGCCCAGAACTTGCAGGCAGCCCGACCCGGTTCTGAGTCTGATGGGGCTCTAGTGAGCACCGCTTGGAGTAGACCTGTTTTTTTTGGCTCCTCACCACTTAAAAATAATTTCTTATTTACATTGATATTTCACTCATATTTGGGTTTCTGACCAACTGGTTCGACACTGAGGATGACTAAACCCAAGACGGATGAAGGAAAGAAGCAAGATGAGGTTCAGAAGAGACCAGGCAGCAGCTGGAGCTGAGCAAGGAGAACCGGAACTGAAGCTGATCCAGCATGTGAGCAGGATGCGGGATGCTGCTGCGATAAATGACGTCAGCAAGACGGTGAACGATAGATTGAACGATCTTGAAGAATCCCAGGCATCTTTATTAAATCTCGTCGACCGAATTTAGTAGGTGTAAGACGCTACATCCAACCAGAGGAGCCCTGTGCCAGGATGCAGGCCGAGAACCAAGTCTGAAAACGATTGATTCCAGAATATTAAAATCATCGGGTTGCAGGAAAAGATGGAGGGTGGACGTTCAAGAGAGTTTCTGACAAAGTTCATTCCGGAACTGCTTGGAGCGGATCGTTTTCACATCCAGCTGGAGGAGGACCGGCCGCCTGGTGACGACGCGCGTCCGTCTCCTTCACGACTTCCATGTGAAGGAGACGATCCTACTGGCCCGTCAGCAGTTCCCCCTCCGTCATAAAGCCGGTCTACCCGGCGGGACGCTGGATCCGCCGCGTTTACCCGTCACCATTGGCTCTACGGATAAGACGTTCTCTTCTCCACGCGATGCAGAAACTTTACAGAATCACAGTGGTGCTTCATGCTTAGGTCATTTTTTATTTCTTTTATTGAACCAGGTAAATCCCGTTGAGATCTCGAACCCAGGTCCCTGGGCTGAAGTCCTCAACACACAGCAACCTGGTCACAAGGTACATTCATTCGGGACCAGAACGGCTTTTATAACAGCTTGATGTTTGTACCATAATCTAAGTTTGCTAAATTTGGGCAAAGGAGCCTTTCAGTTCGCTGTTCGTATGGCTTCCTCCATGTGGGCTTTTATTCTCTTTGTTTGGGAAAGTGGGATGGGGGCATTGGGCTCATTTTTTTGTTCGTTCTTCTTGTTTAAAAAATATTTGATGTGTTTCAGTACACTGCCAGGCTAACTGAGTGCACTGAGGCCAATCTGTTGAAAAATGTCTGTGTCATAACACATCATTACACGGCGGTGGCATCACGTTTGCCAGTTGCTACATGACCTAAAAAGGGCTAAAGTATTTTCTCACTTATCAGCGGAGATTGTATACCTCCAAGAAACACGAAAGACCATTCAGGTTTCTGAGATGCAGTTGGACAAACCAAACCTTTTCGGGTAAAACTCGATCGGCAGCGGTTCTGATTCGTGGAACGGGTCCATTTCGACACATTTCTACTGTGACTGACCCAAAAGGCAGATTTACATTGGTAACGGCTATTTATATCCCTTTCATGTCATGCTTCTTCATGTTTATGCTCCTAATTTGACCCAGGCTTCTTTAGAAAAATATTTCATTTGCTTCCTGACCTGGCTGATATGCATCTAATTTTGGGAGGGGATTTTAACTTGACCCCTACCTGGACAGGTCGGCCCCAACAAGACAGCCCCCCCCTCCTCCTCCTCCTCCTCTGTGGTTTTGAACCATCATGACCTCAACAAACCTGGTTGATGTCTGGAGGCTGCAGCATCCGGTGCAGAGGGACTATTCTTTTTGTCAAATATGCATTAAGTCCTATTCAAGAATAGATTATTTTCTACTTGATTCTAAATTAATATCTAATGTAACATCTTCCAAATATCATATGCTTGTAATGTCGGCCCACTCTCCAGTCTCACTGACTCTTCACCACCAGAAACAATATTTCACCATCTAGAGGAGACATTCTGGAAATTCTTAGACAACAAAATTTCTGAATTTTTAGACACTAACGATTCAAAAGACGTTACAGATTCTGCTTTATGGGAAACTTTTCAAGTTGTGATCAGGGAACATATTATTTCTTTTGAAAGGTGGAAACAAACGTCTGGCAGAAATTGAGACTGAATTAGCTTAGAATGTGACTACAAGTCCTCTTCCAAGCCCTTGATTTTACAAAACATTCTGGTATTAAAATATGAATATAATACTATTCTGATGGATCAGCTGTTTAAAATCAAGCAGAAGCTCCTTGAGCCCCACAGATTATTGGCTCATCAGCTGCAGGTTTCACAGCCCAACAGGCCAAAACATCAAATTAAGTCCAAGCAGGAAAAAATATTCATGAAATGACTCCTTTAATGAATATTATGAACAACTGTTCATGTCCAAAGCAAAAGGAAACATCTTCAACTGGCTCAAAGATCTAAATGAAGACGAGTCTCAAGGCCGACATCACTGAGACGAGACCCTAGAGGTGATCAAATCGTTTCCCATTATGTATCATAAATATGACAGTAAGTTTAAAGGAGCTGCGCTTTGCCTGGATGCTGGAAAGACATTTGACCAGTTGGACTGTCCCTCCGTCCTGTCTGTCCTGGAGGAGTTTGTGTTTGGGAGTAAATCTGTGTCTTGGATTAAAACAATGTTTGCTCAACCATCTGCCTCCGTCCTCACAGAGCAGGACACGTCGGAGCCCTTTGTGCTGGGAACCGTCTGGGTTTAGTCCTCTGCTGTTTGTGGTCGCTATGGAGCCATTAGTATTAGAAACACCCTAATCAAACCAATTGGGAAACATTGAGCATCACATTTCACTGCATGCTGATGACGTTGTTGTTTTTGTATCACATCCTGAGCAGACAGTGCCAATTCTCCTGGACCTCATTCAGTGTTTAGGTGAGATTTCAGGGTTTACTTGAACTGGCAGAAGAATGAATTGATGTCATTATTTGCAAGCCTTACTTCTGAATTATTACATAACCTATTATGTAAGATAACCGATAAACTGAAATGTCTTGGAGTTATTTTGCCAAAAGACCAAAAACAAAATTTCAAGTTGAACTTTTTAGAAAAAGTGGGTAATCTTGGGAAAGATGTTGATAAATGGAGAACACTCCCACTCTCAATTATGAGCCACATAAATGCTATTAGAATGGTCTCTGCCTAAATTTTAATATCTTTTTCAGGGTCTGACAATCTTTTTTCAACAAATGCCTTTTTTAAATAGCTGGACTCAATAATTTTGCCTTTTGTCTGGGACTTGAATGCCCACAGAATATCTAAAACTCACGTACATAAACCCAGAGAGATGATGGATTTAGGATAATAACTGCTTGCAGCTCCTTTACTGGGCAGTGAACGCCTCATATCGAGGCCTTGCTGGGCAGTGAGCGCCTCATATCGAGGCCTTACTGGGCCGTGAGCGCCTCATCCCGAGGCCTTACTGGGCAGTGAGCGCCTCATATCGAGGCCTTACTGGGCAGTGAACGCCTCATATCGAGGCCTTACTGGGCAGTGAACGCCTCATATCGAGGCCTTACTGGGCAGTGAACGCCTCATATCGAGGCGTGACATCTGGACGAACGCCTCAGGATGCTGGCAGGAAGGTGATGCTTAAGAATTGGGGATGGCTTTGAAAGAAGGGTTATGAACTTCTTTTCTCAGCACCATATCGAGTGGCATTACTCGATGCCACTCAAAGAGTGGAGTAAATAATTAGAGAGAGAGCCTTCTGGTGTGAATACTGGTATTCTGGATTACAGGACTGTGGTCCTGGACGGGTCGGAGTTCTGGTGGCGTACGCCGCCGCCTCAGAATGAGGAAATGAATTAGAGGGACTGGCCATTTAAGGAGGAGTTGAATATTAACCTGGACCGGTCGTAATTTACCCGGTAACACTCTGCAGGAGGCTCTGATCCAGTTCGGTTCCAGCAGAAACTTCTGGGTTTCACACCAGGAAGAGAACACAATTCACACCGATCGATTAGGTCCAATAAACCCGATCAGGTTTCTTTTGTAAAGTGTTATTGGCTCCAGTGCCTTAATTTGACAGTGAATTGTCAGGAAAGGTAGTAACGAGAGAGGGGGCAAAGGTCACCATTCCGGGCTTTACTCAGCCAGCACGGTGCCTCGCGGTTCCAGACAATAAACCAGGTGCTGCTGGTGACATGCGTTCATCATAATATGAACACATGAATGTGGGGTTATTAAAGCGTTCAGAGGGAAAAGCTGCAGCCGGTTAAATATTAAAATCAGTTTATATTTGACTTTTCTCATTTGCATTTCGTTTCCATGGAGACAGAAGAAAGCCTCTAATTTCTATCTTTGACGAGGAACTTCAGCAGTTCTTCCGCTCATGGCCTGCTGGCTCTGAGAAAATGATGCAAGGAAATATGACGACTTATTGATTTATTGATTTGGTTTTGCTCAATTTGCTCAGTTCATTTGGAAACTTTAATGTGTTTTACTGGGACTTTGTGCAAAAAAAGTAGATCAGAGCTGTGAGGTGAAAGTAAACTGACAGCAAATCACTCTGATTTGAAACATGGTGGTAGCAGCATCATGCTGTGGGGAAGAAGCTGGATGGGGATAAATCGGGACAAATCCACTTTAGTGTTGCTGTGACGCGTTGCTATGTCTCCATAGCAACACCTCTGACCCGCAGCTTCCTGCTGCGTTCCCCTGATGACGATGACATCTGGACGCAGCAGAACACCGGCTACATTCCTCCATCATTTTGTGCAAAAGTTTCAAATGTTGCAACAAACAGAGAAAATGTGAATTAGGTCTGTTTCCATTTCCTGGTTTGGAGCAAATCAGCTGGTCTGTTGTTACTTTACCAGATGTTGTTGCTAAGCATGGCTGTAGTAAACAGGAAGTAGACATTGCTAGCTAGCATGGACCAGCGTGTCCGTCCATCCTGGAGTTTTAGACTTTCCTTAGAGTTTGGTTCCTCTGGTAAGGCTCACATTCAACATTTGCTACTTCAGAACTTTGGTAAATGTGTTTCCAGCTCCTGTTAGCCTGTTAGCACATTAGCATGCTAATTCTTTTCAGATAAGTCAGAAGCCATTTTAAGTGAACAAAAAAGTTGTTTATG
The DNA here is from genome assembly GCA_922788865.1 of Poeciliopsis turneri. Lineage (NCBI taxonomy): Eukaryota > Metazoa > Chordata > Actinopteri > Cyprinodontiformes > Poeciliidae > Poeciliopsis > Poeciliopsis turneri. The sequence goes on along the minus strand of CAKLNU010000632.1, from coordinate 68,012 downwards.
AAATTGAGAAACTTTGTTACTGTTTCTATCAGCCTTTTCTAATGTGACGCTTCAGATGTGTGTAAAATCTCCACACCCTTCACCCCAACACACACACACACACACACATGCACACGCACACACACACACACACACACACACACACACACACGACACGCCACACACACACACACACACACACACACCACACACACACACACACACACACACACACACACACACACACACACACACACACACACACACACACACACACACACATGGACACACACAGAGCATCAGGAGCAACACACACAGCTTAACACGCCACAGAGGGAGAATCCACTTCCTGTTGCCTGACGGACCAACAGGAAGCAGGAAGTAGAGGCTGCAGGGTCACGTTTCCTCGTTTTCTCTTTGCCGATTGGCTGAGACAAGGTCTGACGGTCCTAGCAGAACCTCTGGTCTGAACCTGGTTCTGTTCTCCAATCTGAGTTCTCCAGCCACTTCAGTTGCTGAGAAATTTGTAATAACTATAAAACACTTATTGGCATTTCATAGATCCTCCATCGTCCTGGTCTTATTTACTCCTTTTTTCATAGAAATTTCTACAAAAGAACTAAAAATCTGGATTGGTGGGATTCCAGGAGGTCAGAGGTGAAGCGGTTGTTTGAGAGAAGCTGCTGGTGAGTCGGATCAGCAGAGGAAGTAGCCGCTGGTTACACAACGATGCTGTTTCTGGCTGTCGGCCGGCAGCTGAACACTAACCGCTCTGTTACACGTTAACGCTGCTCTGCTTCCTGAAATTATGGAAATGCTTCAAGCGATTCTGAAGAACTTTACAGTGTGAAAGGGAACTAAACGTCTGAAGCGGGTTTTATTTCTGCAGATCCGTCCAAAGCGACTGGATTGCAGCTTTATTTCTGCTCCATGTTCTCAGGAAACAGGAAGTTTAAATTTGTAGAGTAAGAAAATAAATGGGACAAATTCAAATTGTTTGTCTTTAGATGTAAAACAAACAGAACTGTGAGATTGTAAAAGAAATGATTTATAGTCAGCTCACATGAGAGCTCTGAACTTCTGGCTGATTTCTGAAAACATCTCCAGGAGAATCATTTAACTCTCTGACTGGGAGCTTCTGGTGGTTCAAACTGGTTCCTCTGGGATTCACATGAAAACCAGAGATGAGCCACAGAAAGAGAAAACATGATGCATGATTAAATATTTCAGGATCTGACCGGCTGCTTCATCTTTACTGTACTTTATGAACTTATTTAAAACCAGATAATTATCAACTGGTTTCACTGGGAGCGACTTTATTAGCATCTCATCCTCACTGACGGCCTGCAGCCTGCAGGCGTCTCTCTTTACGGCTCAGGGTTTTACTGTGGGAACGCAAACAAAATGCACCATTTATGGCGCAATAAAAACTCAACAAACTGCTAAATATTCACCAAACAAGATGTCCAACAGGTCCAAACGTCCAACGGGTCCAAACGTCCAACAAAGCGGACTGGAAGCTTCCTATAGATTCTAAAGAATCCCCTAAAAGCTGCTCTCTATTGATTATTCATCAATAATCAATGATGATGACGAAGCTGGCCGTACTGCTGTGTTAGAGCGTGATGACGATGATGACATGATATTAGTGGTGATAATATTGATGATGGTGATGGTCATATTGCTGATGAAGCCCATCGCCTGCTTCCTGTCCAGCAGCAGCCATGGCCCGATCCGGCTCGCAGGGCGAGATGACGGAGTACAGGAAGAACGTGATCAAGCGGGACCTGGAGATGGGCGTGGTCATGACGGTGTTCCGGCAGAAGGCGGAGCGGCTCACCGTGCAGGTCATCATGGAGACCCGGCAGGTGGCGTGGACGCGCACGGCGGATAAAACCGACGGAGTCCGTGAGTATACGGCCGCCATTATTCATCCACAGAGAGGAACCCAGAACCAGCAGAGGCTTCTGGGAGAAAATCACTGAAATAAAGCAGTCTAAAAACCAAAAGAGCTAAACCCTGGTGTGAGCTATAACTCCTGGGTTACAGGGTTAGAGTTAGTACAGAATTAGCTGTACAGAATTTTGATTCAGTACAGTAATTCTGTACTGAGTCAAAATACAGAATTAAATTGAAATCCTTCATGACAAACTGCTGGTGGAGGCGACATGGGGAAAATCCAGCTGGACAAACGACTGGAGATCTCCAGCATCCCATCCGACGCCTTCGGATCCCATCCGACGCCTTCGGATCCCATCCGACGCCTTCGGATCCCATCCGACGCCTTCGGATCCCATCCGACGCCTTCGGATCCCATCCGACGCCTTCGGATCCCATCGACGCCTTCGGATCCCATCCGACGCCGTCAGATCGTTTGTCTGCCTCATCCTTCATGCTGCTGAACAAACTGGACCCCATTTCAATGTGGACGCTTTCCAAAGCCACCATCAGAAGAACAACTCCGGTCCGATCCTCTCCCTTGTTCCTCCTTCAGATGCTGTTGGTGTTGAAGGTTAAAGTTCGCAGTGTGTCCCACATTTGCCCCGCCCATTTTGGGTCCTGTTTCTGCCCTTACGCAAAATCTGCATTTTTGTGGACTTCAGCGAAGTGTTTTACCCACAATTCATTTCTGCATGTGACGTTTATGGCAATGTTTTGTTGTTTTTTCCTGTCTTTATAGAAAATTTTAAGAAAATAGCTTGACAAGGCACATTAGTAATAAAGTCTGATTTGATAAACTGAGCAGAAAAAAGAAACAAAAAAGAATAATGAACTAAATGAGAAAAGTAAAACCAAATGCAAAACAAATTTCAAATCTTAAATTAAGATATTAACATATTGGTATAACGATTGGGCTTTGATTACATTGCAACTTTTAAGCACTCTCTTAAAGAAAATGACCTTACTTCAAGAATGGAGGTGACTTTTAGAAAGCAGTATTTGAGAAAAAAACTTTGCCAGAGGGTTAAATATATTATAATTTAACTGTTAATCAGCTGTTTTATTGCATTAAAACTAGAAATATGTTGCGAGACTGACTGCTACTGGAGATTCTTCCTACCCACAGCACTCTTTGAAGATATGATGGATTATTAAACTCTGAATCGGTTCAACCTCATTTGAGGTCAACTCTGGGTAAATCTCCATGGTAACAGCTCTGGTTCCTGTCTGACATCAGGACTCGCCCAGAGCTTCATTCTCAGCATTGCTTTCACTTCAATGGCATTGATTTTATTTATTGCAATGATCAGGAGGAGGAGCCAAGTGTGGGCTGTTGTGGGGGACGTTAAGGGTTGTGTCCAGTAAGGACCGGTGAAGTCTGACCCGTTTGTTCTGTTCCAGTGGACCTGTCTGAGATCAGGGAAGTCCGTCCAGGAAGGAACTCCAAAGACTTCGAGCGCTTCAAAGACGGGAAGGACAAACACAACGACAACACCTGTTTCACCATCTTCTACGGCTCCCAGTTCGTCCTCAACACCCTCAGCCTGGGAGGTGAGCCCTGCCTTTCGTCTCGCTGTTCAGGTCAGAGTTCTGCTGAACTGGGTCGGTACCGAACACCGCTCTGCTTGTCCTTTCAGCTGATTTCATTCTGGCTTAGTGTTCCTTTTGAGTGGTGATTTTTGTTCCTTGTTAATTTTGGACAGTAAAGTTTTGCTTTTTCAACCAGAGCAGCTGATTAGCATCTCAAAGCTCAAAGAACTCGTGAACTTTGACTCCAAATCCCATGCATCATAACCATGAAGGATCATATCCCCAGCTCCAGCCTCTTCCTGACCGTACGACCAGACAGATTTAAAAAAAACAGCAGTGAAAGCAAAGGAGGCGGATTAGCAGAGCTGCTAAAAGCTGATGATGTCATTGTGCTGCTGTGGAACATCGTTTCTGCTGCATTCAGGCAGCATCGATACTCCTATGCTAACATGCTAAGAGCAACAGTCTTCAGCTTTGTTGCAACACTGACTGCTACTGGAGCTCCGTCCTGCCTCAGCCAAACTTTTCTCCTTCCAAACTTCTGTCAGGGAGTGATGGGTGTACTTAGTTTTATTTAATACTTTCTGTTTGTGTTTTATGTGCTGAAATTTAAATTTAACCAGTTTCAGAACAGATGACATTGAACGCATCCTGATGCATTAAACCTTTCATGCGGGCTGTACTTTCTTTTCAGCACAGCAAGTGACTCGTATTAAAAGATGACATCAGTGGCTCCTCATCAAAAAACCATAAAAAAGAAGAAGTGAGCAGCACTGCCCCCGGTGGACATTTGAATACATTTCCATAAATCATTTGCATATTTCTTTGATCTCTGATGGGACGTTGTGATCCGTTTCCTGTTTTGGGGTCGATGAGGTTGTGATGCGTTTCCTGTTGTTGGCTGAATTACAGCTAACTGGACTAACAGCTTCGCACGTGTTTGCAGCGGATTCGGTGGACGAGGCTCAGAAATGGCTGTCGGGGCTGGAGCTGCTGAGAGAGGAGACGCTGGTGGCGCCGACCCCGGTTCTGATCGAGAGGTAGGCCCGGTTCTGATCCGCTCAGGGCTTCCCATGGTGCTGCTTCATCGCGTCTGTCTGCTCTCTCCTTCCAGCTGGCTCAGGAAGCAGATGTATTCTATCAGCCAGACCAAGAAAAACAGGTAGGACCCCACTTCACCCTTTAACTAGACCAGAACCCTGAAGGTCCAAACTCAACCTGCTGGTTCTACTGGGATAAACCAACACCGAGTAGAGCAGAAGGAAAAACACTAAAAAGTGTGGCATGCACTTTTATTAATGTTCAAGAAAAATCAACATAAAAAGTTGTTTGTCTGGGCAGCATCCCAGCAGGGGGCGCTAACCTCTCACGACGAGCAGCAATAATTTATTCATTCATTAAAAATAAATAATTAGCTCCATAAATATTTAGTGTCCAAGCTAACTGCCTAGCTTCTCACATTAGCTCAGAGCTAAATATTTAGCTCATCTGTAAATTCACAGTGGAAATGTAGCAGCACCAGCAGAACCATACAGAGGTTCTGTTCTGACCCGGTTCTGTCTCTGCAGCCTCTCTGTGAAGGAGCTGAAGGCGCTGCTGCCGCTGCTGAACTACAAGGTTCCCGGCTCTCGCGCTCTGAAGGACAAGCTGCAGGTTTGAAGCTGAAGCTGAAGTTTCTCTGAGCCGAACCGGTCCAGACGGATGGTGTCGGGTCGGAGCGTTGAAGGCTTCTCTGCTCTGCTGTTGCAGGAAGTGGGAGTGAAGAAGGACCGCCTTGACTTTGAGCAGTTTCATAAGTTTTATAACCTGATGATGTTCGAGCAGAACGAGGTGAGGCGAGGCGCCGCCAACGCCTCATGGCGGCAGCGCAGACCGTTAATCACTCTCTTCCTTCTGCGTTCAGATTCTGGACGAGTTCAAACGGGAAGCCTGTTCCTTCATCCTGGGGTGAGCGGTCCGCTCTGCTGCATCAGCTGCTGCAGCACATCGCTGCTCTAACCGCGTTTGCTTCTCCAACCTGCAGGAACACGGACAAGCCAGACGCCTCAGCTGTGCTGCTCCATGATTTCCAACGATTTCTCATTTATGACCAGAAGGTGAGGCTCAGACGTGTTCACCTGATGAACAGCAAAACCACCTGGAGTCAGGAAGAAGTGATGAAACAAAAATGAAAAATATTCAACGTTTGAGTCATTATACAGAAACTTAAGGCTGAATGTGTCAGTAATGCCTGAAAATCTCACTAAAACGAGAAACTAGAGAGCTTAATGTAACAGTAGAGCGTCACTGACCAACAGTACTTTATACAAACCGACCCAAAAAAAATGTTCTTTACTCCAAAAGCTTCATATTTGGTGCCATTTGCTTTATCAATATGAACATAACATTCCAATATTTAGCTCCAAAATGAATATTTCACTAGCAAGCTAGCTAAATATTTAGCTAGCTCATAGCTAACTATGTAGCAGCCAGTCAGAAGCACATCTGCAGTCACAGGGTTAGAAACGGGTCAGAGCCGATGTTCCTCAGAGTAGAACGTCTCTGCTGAATATGACTGGTTCTGGTTCTGCTTTAGGAACCGTGGGCCAACGATCTGAACCAGGTCAGAGAGCTGATGACCATCTTCATCGATGACACCATGAGAAAAACTAACGACCCTGAGTTTACCGTCAGCGAGGTGCTTGACCCGTTTCTCCAGAACGTCGGCCCGTTTGGACCTCAGACCAAACCGGCCAAAGACTGAATGTTTCCTCTGCTGTCTCTCCACCTTCAGTTCCTGAGTTTCCTGTTTTCCAAGGAAAACTCAATTTGGGATGAAAAGTTCTCTGAAATCAACAACCTGGACATGAACAACCCGCTGTCCCACTACTGGATCAGCTCCTCACACAACACGTGAGTTCACCTGAGCGGCAGGTAGACGGCGGGAGGGGGTTCTGGGTCTGACAGAACCAGACCGACTGACCTGGAGTTGGGTCTGTTGGGTTCTGCTGTAGTGATGCTGCGGGCCTCACCATCTGTTATGAATGTCAGCAGACCGAACGCTGTTGATTGCTGCTTCCTTTTCATTTTTGGCCAGTTCATTTGTTTTTCCAGTTGAATTTTCTGAACTGACTGCTGTTGGTTGACGCTCAGAGCCAGGTGTGCATGATGCGGCGCGATCTGTTGCAGGTACCTGACAGGGGACCAGCTCCTCAGCGAGTCGTCCACCGAGGCGTACGTCCGCTGCCTCCGCTGGGGTTGCCGCTGCGTCGAATGTGAATACCGCAGTTCAGGAGTTCTTCAGGTGTGTTGGTGCGCCTCAGGCAGCAGGTGACCCAGATGTGTTTGGTTCACAGTGGACTGCTGGGAAGGTCCAGGAGAACCGATCATCTACCACGGCTGGACCAGAACCACAAAGATCAAGTTCGAAGACGTAGTGAAAGCCATAAACGACCACGCCTTTGTCGCCTCAGAGTGAGAATTGTAGCGATCTGAGCCTGGAGGAAGGGTGGAGCCAATCACCTGACCTTCCTCTGCTCCTCAGCTTCCCGCTCATCCTGTCCATCGAGGAGCACTGCCCCATCGAGCAGCAACGCCAGATGGCGCGCATCTTCAAGGACGTCTTCGGAGACAAGCTGCTGGCCGAGCCGGTGGAGCAGCTGGCCGAGCAGCTGCCCTCGCCCATGCAGCTGAGGGGCAAGATTATCCTGAAGGTAGGGGGCGGAGCCAGCCGCCTGGCAGCAGGGACGGAGCTGTCAGGAAAATCAGCGCTCTGCTCTCTCTCTCCGTCTCGCAGCACAAGAAGGTGAACATGGAGGGCGGAGCCACAGCCAAGGACTTCAGGAAGGGGCAGAAGCAGGGAGACCTGGACATCTGGGACCCGGTGGACCAGGTAGGGCCCCCTGCTGGGACGCTTCAGATGCTCGCCAAACCACCAATCAACTGATCAGTCAATCAATCAATCAAATTTATTAGAATAACACCTGTCAGCAGCACTGCAGCTCAAACGCTTTACGTCATAAGAACACAAAAATAAAATGCCATGAAAAACATCATACACTCACTAATGGAGAAAGCGATAAACAGTTTAATGAGAGCCATTGTTAAGATCACAGCAGCTTCAGATTAGCTGGATGAAGTTTCATTCTCATTCCAACAGAACTCTTCCTGAAATTCTTTGGTTGTTTTTGTGCAAACGGCAGAAACATAAAGAAATCAGCAGGATTTCTCTGCAAAGCCTCATCTTCTGGTTGGTGTGTGAAAATGTGAATGTGTGTTTTCCTCAGCGCTGGAACCGCCACTACTGTGTGATCTCTGACGACAAGCTGTACTACGCAGAGGAGAGTGAGGAGGAAGCCGAAGATCCCCGGAAGGTAAACGGCCGATTCCCACTGATGAGAAGCATCAGGTGAAGGTTCATCATGTAGAAAGAGAAAAATGTTCAAGCGGTTCTTCTTAGTTTTTACTCCAAAGCTCCTTCTGCTCCATCGGCTGCAGTTTGTCAAGTTACTGAAATTGACAGCAATTATTTTATATTTAGCCTTTAATAAGACAACAGAAATGGGGGTTAATTTTCTGTATTTTCACCACATTGTTCATTAATCTCGGCTAAATGTGAGCTTCAAACTAAGTATTTAGTTTGAGTCTGAATATTTAGTTAGCAAGCTACTAAATATTTAGGTTCAAGCTAAACATTTAGTTTAGTTGATGAACTAAATATTTAACTTGCTAAATGAATATTTAGTTTGGTGAAAGTAGAACTTTAATAAAAGATCCGCATGTTTTTTCTCTTTTTCCAGACTAAATGGCTTTACAAACGGCAGCCATGCAGCTCCGTACCTTTCCTGTTTCCTTTAGTCCTTATTAATCATGATGATTTCTCTGCTGGCCCCTGAATGATCTGCAGAGATATTTTCTCTGGTGGTGGTTTGGTTTGTCAGTACCAGGACCTGCACTGTTCGGAGCCCTGGTTTCACGGCCGCATCCAGGAGGGCCGGCTGATGGCGGAGCGCCTGATCCACGACTACTGCGCAGAAACCGGGGGACAGGACGGGACCTTCCTGGTCCGACAGAGCGACAGATACGTCACCGACTTCACCCTCTCCTTCTGGTACGGCCGCCGTCTGATCCGTGACTCGCTGCTGCGCTTTCCTCTGTAACGACGCGCTGGCCGTGTGTCTGCAGGCGCACCGGCAGAGTGCAGCACTGCCGGATCCGCTCCAGCGCAGAGGGAGGCCACACCAACTTCTTCCTGACCCCCAACCTGCACTTCCCCAGCGTCTACTCTCTGATCGAGCACTACCGGGAAAACCCGCTGCGCTGCCAGGACTTTGAGCTGCGCCTCACCGAAGCCGTGCCCAAGCCGGACCCCCACCTGCAGGAGCGGTTCGTCCAGCGGCGCCGCAGCATTTCACATGAAATCGCATCGTTTTCCCGAACTGCAGCATTTCCATTCAACAGTTCCAGTGAACAGACAGCGGACTGAGGCCTCGCGCTCAACAAGCACATCTTTAAAAACCGATATCACAAATCATGCCAACCCATAGGGGGCAGTATAGCGTAAAGCTCCCAGCCAATCAGAATCTTTCAAAACAACCAGCACTTCCTGTTCGGAACCAAACATGGTGCCAGGAGGTTCAACTGCTGGTTCAACTCCGTTCACACAGTATATTAAGCTGATAAAGTTGATAAACGTCAGCATAATACCGGCTGGCTTGGAATCAAGTCAAAGCCAGAATGTGGAAATATTGGCTGAAATGCACCGGGCCCTAAAAGTCATGAACACAGTCTCCACTTCGCTTAGTTTTTAAAAATAATAGTTTTTGTGAAATTGAACGTAGTTTTAGTGTAGGTGAAAGATCCAAAACGTATAAATATTTATTTTCCCAAAGCCTCTGGATTGGATGGTTTCTGGTGCATGGCCCACAAACACAAACACAGAAATGACTCGCTTCTCAGTCTGATGGAATAAAATGCTTTAGATACATTAGATTTTTAATATAATTTAAAATGCTAAATTACTTATTAAACATTTTTATAAAACAGCATTATTACTAAGATTTCTAACATAAACTTTAGAACAATATTAAATCTTTGTCTTAATATTGACCATTATTACAACTAAATAAGATTAACAGCATGAGTTTGGTATTTCTATGATCAGAGAGCAATCTCGGTTGACCCAGTTTGAGTTGTGGCCGGCCAGCTGGTGTGGCTGGTTATTCTGGTTTTAGTCAACCAGAGAGGTTTAAACAAAAATCCAGCTGTGAGATCAGAACATCTGCTTGCAAACAGAAGTTGGCTGCAGATATGAAAATAAAACCTGGAACCTGATTTGGTTTGAAAAACAGTTTAATTTCAGAGCAGCAGTGTTTGTTGAAATGGCTTCCTGATGAGCAGATAAATGTTGGTAACAGAAGAATCTGAACTGTTCATGGTTGCAGCAACAGGTGGGGGAAGGGAGCTCTATCTATGGTTCACAGACAGCTGTAGAAAATGCTGTTTGTTTATCATAGCCAACAGCAACTTTCTTCAGCATAAAACTCATTACGATCCATCACCGCGGCAGGAAATCAGAAATTTGTCTTGCATGGAGTTTGAACGTCTCCGTGGTAACCGAGGAAATTATTTCAGAAAAACGAGGCTGCGTTCAAAATAGTCCTTATTTTTCTGGTTCTGATTCTGGGACGGGTCTGAACCAGAAACCAGATCTGGGTTCTGTCTTTCTAAGGCCTCTGAGGAAAACCTTTCCGTCTCTATGGAAAAGGTTTTCAGCAGCAACTGTGAGTGGAGCGGTGACGGCTGGTACTGTGCTCCGCAGATGGTTCTACAGCAACCTGAGCAGAGGCCAAGCGGAGGATTACCTGCTCAGGATCCCCAGAGACGGAGCGTTCCTGATCCGACAGAGGGAAGGAGAGCCAGACTCCTTCGCCATCACCTTCAGGTACAACAACCAACCTGAGTCTGGCCCAGATGCCTGTGCAGTCACTCTGTCAGCAGTCCAGACAGCCTCTCCTCTTTGACTCCTGTCACAGCTTCAGTATTATTTGAACGTTAGAGATCTAGACTCCTTGCTGCCATGGCCAACGACTATCTGCAGCTAAAAAAGGAGGAGAAACGTTTTAAAAGACCAAATCAGAGGGCAGGTAGCAGGTCGGCCTTCTGGTTCAGAGTCTCACTGTTCTCCGTCCTGCAGAGGCGATGGGAAGGTGAAGCACTGCCGGATCCAGAAGGAGGGCAGCGTCTACCTGCTGGGCACCACCACGGAGTTCGAGTCTCTGGTGGAGCTGGTGAACTACTTCAAGAAGAAACCGTTGTATCGCAAGATCAAGCTGCGTTACCCCGTGACGCCGGAGCTGGTGGAGCGCTTCAGTGCAGTGAGTTTCTGAGCGAGTGAGAGCGGAGCGCTTCAGGAACTGTGAATACTAACAGGTTCTCATGGCTCACAGAACAAGAACTGCTCTTCCATATACATGGAGACATACGTGAAGCCCAATGAGATTGAGCCGTCTCTGGTGAGTAAACTCCTTTTCTGATTTTTTTTTTCCATGGTTTTTCATTGCAGCAGTTGATTAATCAGCTTTTGTGTTTCAGCCCCAGAATGCGGTCCGGGCTTTGTACAGCTACCAGGCCAAGCGACCCGACGAGCTGAGCTTCACTAAAGGAGCACTGATTCACAACGTGTCCAAGGAAGTGGACGGATGGTGAGTTCCACCCTCCCTGCCAGGGCCCTGTTCCCCACGGGCCTGTGACCCGGTCCGGTTCAGTAAGCAGTTCAGTCACATTGCTCTTGTTCCTCCAGGTGGAAAGGCGACTACGGAGGGCGACTGCAGCTCTTCTTCCCTGCCAATTACGTGGAGGAAGTGTCCAACTCAGCACAGACTGACGCAAAAGCTCAGGTCAGACCCGTGCTTTGTTGCGGTTGCCGCGGAGGCGCCATCATCACTGAACATGTTGTGATGTGACCTACAGGAGATGGAAGACAACCCTCTGGGGGAACTCTGCAAGGGAATTGTGGAGATCTCCATGTACAACATCCAGAACAGTAAGTGACCTTTGACTTTGTTTAGCTTCTGATGAAATGTGAAGGCAGAAGGATTCTCCATGGAGTTCAGTCAGAAGGTCATTGGCTCAGTGAATAAAGTCGTCTTTATTTAGGTGACTGTTTTGGTGACATTCCCCTAATAACGGTGCATAAGGTATTCACAGCCTCAGATGGAGGCAAGCTTCCTGTCCAGCAGGTCAGCAATCTGTCTGTCTGTCTGCAGTGAAGAACGGTAAATACGGGAAGCCGCATGTCCTGACGCTGCAACACAAGGAGCAGGACAGCGTGCAGTTCGACCTGGCCGCCGGGTCGCTGGAGGAGCTGTTCGAGTGGTACCAGGTGGCCTGGGACGTGACCCAGAGGGAGATGAGCAAGCAGTACCACCGGGAGCAGGAGGTGAGGACAACGCCATGAATCAAGCTGCAGATGCTCCGGACGCTCCAGCTGCAGCAACACCCGCTGCAGTTACGCCTTCACACGGCCAGAACTTCACCAGAACAGAAAACCAAGCACCAGGGAAACTCTTCGTCTCTCATGGTCACAGCGTCGTCGCACACTGTGACCAAAGTCTGCTATTTGGTGATGTGACGTTCACGAACGCTCTGATTATTCTGAACGGTTCTTTACAAAGAATGATAGGACTGGAGCCTCACTGAGAACCATTCTTTGTTTTTGCTATGCTCTGCGCACACTGCAGCAGCTATTACTGTTCTATTTTCTTAAAAAATATATATTTAATCATCAAATAAATAAACTAACAGAGCACATGCTCATGGCTCTGGTTTCATGCAGGAGGAGACAGAGAGACAACAGTCACGGTTCTCCTTCTGTTTGGTTACTTGTTGCTTCTTGGTCAGCGTTGATAGAAGGGCTGAAATGAACCCTAACCCTTTATTAAAATTCCTCTAGGAAAGTTTCCCTGCCTCAAAGCTTCGTGAGTTTATGTTTTATGATTCAGCACCGTGTTCCGGTCTGGTCGTTCTTTACATGGAGCTCTGACTTCCTCTGAGTTTTGACGCAAGCGAAGCGTTATCATCATAATGTCCAATCTTCAGGTTCGGCCTGTGGGGATTTTATTGATCGATGATAGTGTCCGGGGTTTCATCGATTTTGGGGGACCAATCGGCCTCCTTAAAATGACGGGCGATGCCTGGAGTCCGGCAGCTTTTCTCCTCTGGAGCTGCTGGTTCAGAGCTGCAGGTGTTGATGCAGGTAGAGGACAGACTGATCGCGGCGGGCGACTGAGCAGCTGATGGTCACAGTGCAGCTTTACGGACAAACCGCACAATAAGTTTCATATCGTCCCGGACTGAACAAACGGAGGCGGAGCATCGTGGCGGTTCATGGCTGGTAGTTTCTGAGAGTGATGACGAAGGTACCGTAAACATCCCGTATTGCTGCCCAGGTCTTAAGTTCATCCCCTGGTCAACTGGTCCCACTGAACTGATATTGATATCTGTCAGTAACACCGATGTTGTGCCAGATTTATCAATAATTTATTTGATCTTTAAAAAATAATCATTTACAACAGCCCTAGTTCATAGTTTATGTTGCTTACTGTTAGTGCATTGCCATGGTTTAACGGAGCAGACAGTGGTATTTTCTGACATTGGCCATATGAGCAACCACCCAGGGCGTCAAATTGTTAGAGAAGACATGAGTTTGAATTGATAATGACAATTTATTTCAGCTTTAAGTATTTACTATTTAGCTGTTTTATGTGGGAATGTGGCTCTTTCAGATCAATTTGAGAATCAATTTTGATCATGTTTCACATTCTGTGGACTCAGGTGGCTGGGATTAGGTGGTCCTAACTGAAATGAGGGTTAGGATTCTTAGATAAATTAGTTCTTTTGGTTCAACTCTACAAAATGCTGGAATTCACAAAATGACTCAAAGACAAAGCAGCACAACAATAAAAGCTTCTGGGTCCGTCATCCAGTCCAGAACCAAACCAGTGCCAGCAGGCTTCCTACGATTATTTAGTCTGCAGACGCTCAAATCTCAGAGCGAAAGGTGAAAAGTTTGGGGTGTTAAAACAGGAAGTTTGTGCCAAACCTTCAGTTTCATTTGTGAAGATGAAAGTGAAAGAGACAAATAATAAAAATAAAGCAGAAGATTTTACTGAGACATTTAGACTGAAACAGCAAATCCTGTGAAGGTATTCTTTATTTGAAATCAGACCTAGACCTTCCTTTCCATATATGCATTTATAGAATGTTTTATAACTGGATGATATTATTTTGGAGAAGATGAGTGAGTTAGTCTCTATTAGTTTATGTTGGAAGATATATTGACAGCATTTATTTCTATCTTTTTTAGATGTTCAATTTATAGATATTATTGGGTTAAATGATCTAGTTGGATATTCAACATTCAAGATTCAATATTATAGACATACAACATCATACTCTACGATATTTGTGATGAATATGGTTATGACATTTACCTATTAAGCTGTTGCCCTATGCTGGAAGTTTCTGTTCTGTAAATACTGTGATGAGTGTTATCAAAGAAGCTATACATTTGGCTGACTTATCCCTGACTCTTTAAGTGTGACTTCTCTGTTGTCTTTATAGATGATAATGTGTGTTGCCCATTGTTGTGACTTTCTGGGATTCAGTATACCAATTGGTTCACCCGCTAGTTCTGATATCCTTCCATTGTTTTAACTGTGGGAAGATCTGTTGGATACTCTGGGAAAATTTGGGCTTGTGTTATGTTATAGTCTGGTTCGATCGCCTGCAGCGAAACCATACAGTGGTTCTTGACTTTGTGCCTTACGACGATGACCGCGCGATTGCGATCATTGCGATACTGATTCGATGACCAGCCTTCGGTTACGGACCTGCCACGTATCAACGTTGACATTCTTGTGGACGCAGCGACAGCGCTTACCTGGGAAAGAAGAAAACTGTTGAAAGGATGTTGTAGTGTTCTCTCTCATCATGTCTACTATAATATGTGGAAGGACAGTTGAAGGTTCAGTTGGCTGATACCATCTCCAGAGAACGATGACTAGACCTGATTTTATTTTTCTGTCGGGTGAAGCTGCAGGTGATCTTCAGCTTTTAAATGTAGAACACATTTCTCCTTTAAGATTCTAAGTTTTGTGTTTTCAGCTTCAGATCGGTTCAGAGATCTGAAGGGCCTGACTTTCTCAGACAAGCTTCACTCTTGTGTTTGAGGAAGTTTGTTTATTTAGAAACCTGAAGCTGATTGTTGTCTCGACAGATAAATACACTCAGCTGAACAGCGCCCTCTTCAGCCTGAATGGGAACAGCGGCTATGTGCTGCAGTCGGAGATGATGCGCTCCGACAGCTACGACCCGCATCAGGAGAAGAAGAAAGTCAAGTACAGCATCAAAGTCAAGGTAGAGTACACCTGGATCCTGATTGGTTCCGGTCGGATGCTCAGTGGATCCTGACTGGTTGTTTTGTCCCCTAGGTGATCGCTGCCAGACACCTGCCCAAGCCGGGCCGCAGTATCGCCAGCCCGTTCGTGGAGGTGGAACTGTGCGGACACTCAGATGAGAAGTTCAAGACTATCGTCTACCGTGAGTGTGACGCGCTGCGAGAGCGAGGCGGCGGTCTGCTGCGTGTCTCTAACCTGTCCGCTGGCTGCAGGTGACAACGGCCTGAACCCGGTGTGGAAAGCGCCAGCGGAGCCGGTGGAGTTCAGCGTGTTCGAGCCAGAGCTCAGCTTTCTGCGCTTCGTGGTCAACGAGGAGGACATGTTCTCCGACCCCAACTTCCTGGCTCAGGCCACACTTCCTGTCAAAGGCATCCGCTCAGGTGGGACCTCAGGGTGCTGCCTGGTGGCTGCATAATAAGTGCAGTCCAGTCTGTGATTGCTCAGAAGGTTCAGACAGTGAACAGGTGAGAGGAGCTTTACCAGCTGCAGGTTGCCATAGCGATACGCCCAGGTGTATTGCTGGGTTTCAGATGACGTAGCTCTGACATCACCCAGTGCAGATGGAGGGCAGGAAGTAAATGTATTTATTTCTGCTGAACAGCATCTAAATGTCTAAAGTCTGAGTTCTGTACGGTTGTTCCTGCCGTTCTAACGGGGAGAAAGATTAACTTTACTTTCGTATTTTGAAGGTAGTTATTTCCAGGGACTTCATTTTAAAAAACTTAGCGAAAAAAAAGGAGAAAAGTGGATCAACAATCTTTCCCGATTCACTCAAGCAGAAACGAGTCGACGGCCATTTAATGCTTCTTTTTGATCCTAAATTTGACCCAACTTGAAACTAAATGATTTTATTCTCCAGGCTTTTGGAAACTTTCTTCTGGCTCGTGGTGCGATATGAGGCCTGCAGCTCCAGGTGGTTCGTTATGAGGATCTAACTAACAATCAGGCAGGGAAATCCTCACGATTATAAGAGAAGACTTTTTTACCGAGATAATACGGATCATATCCTAAATATACACATATTTTTTTTCAGATGCCTCCTGTGCTTCAGCACATTTAGGGCATTAGCTACTCGTTGTGATCCATTTTGCTTTGTTTTGAACCAGAGAAATCCACTTCCGGACCTCCATCTGAATTCCGCGCGTCATCCGGGTGTCTGAAACCCAGCAATAGGTGAACTCCCGTCAGCTGCGACAGGAACAACAAGCTTTACACAGGAAGTAGATTTGTTCAACGGAGGAAGTTTGCTGCACAAAAACCAACAAACCAAATAATTTCACAAAATAAAATCCTGATTATGATGATCATAAATACATTTGGGCTGTGCAGCTGGACAATGTGCCAAGTATATTTGTAGAACTTCATTAACTACTGGAGTCCAAACGTAAACAGGAGTAATAAATCCCATTTAGCACAAATACATATGGCAAGCTTGCAGAAAACATTTCACACTGTATGTCAACCATTATATGTTTGTACATAAAAAAACAGTGAAATACCATGAAAACCATTTTTTGCTCCAATGTTACACATTTCTGCGACTGGTTTTATGTTGTTTTTTCCTTGTCAGAACATGCTGGTTTGCATTAGCTTCATTTCAGGATGCAAAACCTCACGGGAGAAAATCAGAGCAAAAACAGATTTAAGTGCATCAGGTCGCTTTTCTTCTCTTCCATCAACCATGACCAGAATTCATCACTATTTATCAATAACCTGCTTTTCTTTTCTTTTTATGAATAGTTTAGCATAATGTGCTTCAGCCAGAAACGCTTTCTTCTTCTACTGTTGTTTTTTTTCTCTGGTGTCTAAACCACAGAGTGTAAACCCCACGCCACCTACTGGCGGTTTCTGGTAGCAAAAGAAAACCATGAATTAAGAAGAACCCTAACCCTAAACAAGAATTATATGAAACATTAACAATAACATTACAAACACACACATGCATACAGACGGGGCTTACACAGAAATATGACAAACTTTCGTTTGGTTTTAACCCTAACCCTACTCATAAATCAGCAAAAAAACATTTTTATTTCAACTAAATTTACTTGAATGTTAGACTTTAAAAACAATTCGACACAATTAGAAAACAAGTTCTATTGATTCCAACGACCACTAGTGATTGTGCATTGTTCAGTTTATTGATTGTGTATTGATCAGTTTGTGTGTCTGTTCCTCTCAGGTTATCGCTCCGTCCCGCTGAAGAACGGCTACAATGAGAACCTGGATCTGGCAGCACTGCTCGTTTACATTAATGTTCAACAGGCAGGGGTGAGTCAGTCAGTCAGTGAGTGCGCTCAGCCTGCAGCTTCCTTTGTAACCTTTGACCCTGTGACCCGTCCAGAGAGCCGAGGAGGAGCTGTACTCGTCGTCCAGCCAGCTGAGGAAGAAGCAGGTGGAGCACAGCGAGCCCTTCCTGTACGACACGCACAGCAACCTGCAGCGGGCTGCGCTGCCTCACCAGCAAGGCCAGCTGGTCCGCGAGTCCAGCGAGAGACACAGGTACCTGGTCTCCATGGCAACCACTCATTTTTCATTGATTGCTGCAATACAATGTGAAGAAGAGAGATTTTATCTCAGGTGTAAGCTCAGGCTGACAGAGCAGCGGGTCCTTGCTGTTTAGTGACACTCAGGATTTCATCCAATAAGAGACTGGCTGGCCAAGTTCCGCCCCCTCCTTTATCATACTTTGCTCTGATTGGTCAGCTGCAGAAGGCAGAATTGATATCATCGCTTTTCTTTTAAACTGATTCTGCAGACAGAAAAATGAATCATGATCATATTTTGGAAAGAGACCTAAATCAGGCCATTTTTGTTCTTGTTATACCAGATGCTGCCACTAGGGGCATGTAGCGCAAGAGAAACTAAGAAATGTTTAAGGGATCCAAGATTAGTTGCAACAATGGACTTTATTTGGGTTATTTTAGATGTAATAATACTGTAGGTCAGTGGGCCTTGGAGGGCCGGCATCCTGCATGTTTTAGTCTCTCCCTGGTTTAAGGCACCTGGATCCAATGATGGCTCGTTTGAGGCCGAAGAACTCTGACCTGCTGAAAAGGGTGTTGGTACCAGGGAGAGAACGAAAACGTGCAGGATGGCAGTCCTCCAGGACCCACTTTGGGCATCCATGCTGTAGGATATTTAGTTTTTATACATTTCAATAACATATTGTCACAGGAACGTCGCCATGTTGTTCATGCTGCAATGCATTCTGGGTAAATGACATGTAAGGAGGGCGAACTGCCTGGCTCCTCCAGCCAAAACAGTGATGAGTAACGTTATCATTCAGCCTTTCTAATTTGAACCGCAACGCATTGAAACCAATCAGAACTAGAAATAACAGGTGATGATGAGGAGGAGCAAACAGAGGAAGAGTTGGCCGCTGCTGCCTTCAGCTTCATAATGAATGAGACTCACCTCCGGTTACTGCGTGGTCCGGTACCTGGTTCTGGAACTCTGTCCGGTTCGGCAACAGCTGTCACTGGTGGTGGTTTCACATTCAATACGGTGGCAATAGCTCGGTTAGCATTTCTAGTAGCGATAGCTCGGTTAGCATTTCTAGTAGCGATAGCTCGGTTAGCATTTCTAGTAGCGATAGCTCCGTTAGCATTTCTAGTAGCGATAGCTCGGTTAGCATTTCTAGTAGCGATAGCTCGGTTAGCATTTCTAGTAGCGATAGCTCCGTTAGCATTTCTAGTAGCGATAGCTCCGTAAGCCAGTGACATGCGATGGCTGGTGAGGCTTTGACTTAATCAAAATCATCAGACCCCCTACATCCTATTATTTACAATTTTGCGCATGCGGACAACATTGAAGAGCAAAAGAACTATGCCATTCATAGCCATGGTAGAACAATTCAATTAATTCAATGAAACTTGTAAATATAGATGTTATTTTAGAGCCATGCTGCACAACAAAGGGAAACCCGTTGAAGTACAACTCAAAACCACCTTTGTCTCGCTCTCTGTATCAGCCAAACTACACCGAGACTCGTTCCGCGAGCTCGCTGTCTCTTACTCTGCAGTGTGGAGTCTCAATGTCTGGGATCATGAGCGCCCCCTGCCATGAGGCCAGAGAACTGTCTGCCTCACCTCGAATCTGGTTTCTGATCGCTGCTCAGCATAGGAATCACATTACACACACAGTTGATCACAAAAAACTCTGTACATTATATATAAGCTAAATGATGGAAAGTCAGTTTATATATTAAAACTTATTGTTCAGACAGGAGGAGCATGCTCTCATAGAATGTTCCTCTTGCGATTCCGAGCATTTGAATAGGAGTGAAATTGCGAAAATTCAGCGATTTTGAAGAAATAAATATCAAAATTGGTAAAACTAAATGAAAAATAAATACTTAATAGTACAAAACCCAGGAAGAAAATATAAATATAAATTTGTCTTATAGTATTCTATGGCAGCCTCTGTCTGGAAAGGCTGTTAGCTATCGGAGCTAACTGCCATTAGCTCTGTTAGCTAACTGCTGTTAGCTGCGTTAGCTGTGGTTAGGGTATTTACACCACAGGACCAGTGTGGTTGTGAGTTTTTGGCCATCCTGATGAGTCTGCTGCCTCTCCTCCTTTGAACACAACCCTAGCTACACAGTGTAGCTCCTGTTAGCATCTCAAAGAGCGTCCAGCTCTCAGCACCGCATTTATTGTTAGCTTGTTAAGGTAACGATCAGCTGCTAGAGCTTCATTGGTTCTGCTGGTATAAATTGGCTCAAATGTTGCAGAGAAATGTCCAGGTCCAGATTAGGTCCTTGGTTGTGTTCCTCTCCTCTCTCATGTGGGAAATTATCCAGATTCGCCTCAATTTTTATTTTTATTTATTTTTAAATTACAGTCGATGGTGTGTAAACAGTGTGGCATTATCTAAAATTACACCAGTCAAACGCAATATGATCAACATCCACTGGGGTAAAGTTGGCCTTGCTGTGATTGTACACAGAATGGACCTGATGACGTCATCAACCCAGGGGTGAACAAATCCCTCCATGGTTGGAAAATTATATCAAAAGACGGTTTTGAAGTAATTATGAATTCTGGCGAATGACAAACAGCAATCTGTTAGTCAATAGGTAAATTGCAACATATTTTGGCAACATGTTCAACTAGTCCTGGATCCTTTTAGTGATTTTATATCTTTTCCTTCATGAAGGTCAAAGCAGCAATATGAAACATTTAGATTTTGTTTCCTCTTTAACTCTTTAGTGAATAAAAAATAAAATCAAAGTTTTTATTAATATCAGGTCAGATTCACTTATTCACTCTGCAACTTTAACTCTTATTCGTCTTCAGGTCAAAGGAGAAGAAGATAAACAACAGCAAGTTTTACACCTGAGGACTCACCTGTCCCTCCGTCCACCTGTCCACCTGTCCCTCCGTCCACCTGTCCCGATCTTCACGGTTTAATCTTTTCTCTTGTCGACTGAATGGCAACAATCTGATGTTATCGATGGATAAATTCTATTTATTTAAGTCAAACCATTTTCTGGATCTGATATTTTAGCAGGTGTGGAAATGTTACAGGTGTCTCAGACAGGAAGTGTGGAATAATTCTGCTTCCTGCTTTCGTGATGGTATTTATTTCTTGCGGTTCAATCTGCTGTTTTTTCTCCTTTAACACCTGAAATCAGAAGAATTTAAAGTGAATATGTGTCAAGCTGAACGTTTGGATGTTAAATGATGCAGATTATGTTCCTGAAGCCATTTTTCTGTGTGACTTCATCTTCATAAATAATAAATAAACGTGTGCTCATTTCAACGATGTTCCCTCTTTATTTCAGTCTGCTCCAAATGCATTCTGGGAAACTTTGATGCTGAATCAATTCAAACTGAAGATGTGATTTAGTTTTAATCCTAAATTAAGTTTGCATCTCAGCAGTTCCTGCCTCATCTGGATTATTTGGGGAGTTTTATGGATAATGTCCTGAAGTTTAGGAACATAATAAAGACAATATTAAGCTGACGGAAACAAAATCAGCTTTTTCTTTAATAATAATCCAATTAGATTCTGGATTAGGATCCCCTTATATTCTGGATTAGGATCCACTTAGATTCTGAATTAGGATCCACTTAGATTCTGGATTAGGATCCACTTAGATTCTGGATTAGGATCCAATTAGATTCTGGATTAGGATCCACTTAGATTCTGGATTAGGATCCACTTAGATTCTGGATTAGGATCCAATTAGATTTGGATTAGGATCCAATTAGATTCTGAATTAGGATCCACTTAGATTCTGGATTAGGATCCACTTAGATTCTGGATTAGGATCCACTTAGTTTCTGGATTAGGATCCACTTAGATTCTGAATTAGGATCCACTTAGATTCTGGATTAGGATCCACTTAGATTCTGGATTAGGATCCACTTAGATTCTGGATTAGGATCCACTTAGATTCTGGATTAGGATCCACTTAGATTCTGGATTAGGATCCACTTAGTTTCTGGATTAATACGGGTTGTTGCTGTGTTGTTGTTCGGTGTTTTAAGATTTTGTTCAATGTGGCTTTTTTTTTTTTTTACTTTGAGCCCTTGCCCCTCCAAATCTCTCTGCACGACCCTGATACAGACGATCAATATTCAAGCATCAACATTATCTCCAGCATTACAACAGAAATGATTTAGCGTTAAAATGTGAAACCAGGTTAGACACCAGAGGGCGCTGTTGAATCAGCCTTAGTGTGTGTGTGTGTGTTATTGTCCTGATATTAATGAGTTACCAGGTGAGAGGCTCCTGGGAGCCATATGGGAGGCGGTGCTGGGAGAGAGAAGCAGATAGGAGGGCGGTGACGAAACCCTTGGTGTGTGTGTGTGTGTGTGTGTGTGTGTGTGTGTGTGTGTGTGTGTGTGTGTAGGAGGAGGAAGTGTGTTCTTGCCTCCATTATTGCCCAGTAGCAGCAGGACGACGCTGCGCTTCTTCTTGTTCTCTGGTTTAAAACAGATCTAATTCTGCAACTCCTGATCTGAACAGTGTGGAGAGCTGCTGTTTTTCTGAGGCAAATCTCCAGAAAAAAATAACATGGCGGACTTCCCCTCCAAGGTAACCACGGAGACCAGCTCCCCACAGCCCCAGCAGGGGTCCGGCAGGCTGCGGGGGCTGGCCTCCGGCGCCACGTCCAGGATGGACATGTCGTTCCTGCGCAGTGTCCCAGCGGCATTGATGGCGGCTGAAACGGTAAGAACTGCTCTGACCCGGTTCCTACAGACTGAACCACCATCAGTCTCTGAACCAGAGATAATCCATGTAAACAGACGATGTTTTACCTGAAAGAAGCAGAGAAACACACAGAACGTTTATTATAACATTTTTAGCTACTTTAGCTCCAGAACCATCATGGCACCTCTTGATTTTTCTACAAAATGGGAAAGACAAGAGAAGCTGGATTACTTCAAGACCTGAACAGGAAGGCATTTCCATTTATTTGAAACTTCAAAGTAAAGAACTGATTCTGCAATCAAGTTCTGGTGTTCAGGATCCTAGTGATGGTTTCCAGTCCAGTTCTGGAACAACTGGGAACACTGGGAGGTTTCTGTGGTTCTGCAGCAGCATATCCTACAGACTATGCAGTGTTCTGGATTGTCAACATCACTCTGCTAGCATCACGTTGTTAGCATGAATGAAACCGGAGTGAAACCGGAGTGAAACCGGAGCGAAACCGGAGCGTTCTTGCTGGTTGCTGTTCTCTGCATCATTCCAGCTCTGAATGTTACAGAGAACAGAGGAAGATCTGCAGCAGATTCACAGAGAAATCATCACCAGACCAAAAATTAAAATGATTTCATAAATTCATTATGGTTCTGATGGTTCTGGTTCTGGTCCCCTGGCCTTCTCCTTCTGCAGCCTCTCTTCCTCTGCGCTGCAGGTGTTGGGCCTGCTGCACTGGGCTCTGATTGCCGGCGCCCCCTACTGGCAGCACCACGCCTACGGCTGGGTGATGTTTGTGGCCGTCTCTCTGTGGATCCTCACCACCCTCCTCTTCCTCGTCCTGCTCTTCAGCGTCCCCCAGAGGCTCTCCGCCGTTCCCTGGACCATGACGGTAGGTGGAGTGGCTCATTTCTGGGTCTGGCTGAGGTCCGGTAGTACTGGTACCGATACAGTCAGGTAAAAAGCTTGAGGTAAAGAAGGTGAAGTAGAGAAGATTCTTGTTTAGCAGAACCTGACCCGGTTCTGGTGTCGTTTGCAGGTGATGATGTATAACGGAGTGGCCGCCCTGCTCTACCTCACCGCCTTCCTGACCAACGCCGCCACAGTCCGGTGGTTCAACGCGTCCTTCCACGGACACATCGGCGCAGCCGCTGTAAGTTCTCCATTATTCCTCTGAAAGGCCCCACAGCATGATTCTGCCGCCACCATGCCGGAAAGCCTCACTCCTCCAGGCAGCCACCTTGTCGATGTGTCACATCTGACCATGAAAGAAGACAGACACCTGAAGGCCTGCAGGAGTCCGTTTCCATGGTGATGGGCATCCAACCACGCTGGGTTCGCCTGGATGAGTGAGAACGAACCACTGAGTTTCACTCTAAAGGCTCCAGAACCCAAATTGTTTGTGAAATGAATCTTCCTCCTGTGGAAGCAGGCAGCTCGGCCTCCGACTCGCTCCTCGTCATCGCTCCGAGATTTAGCCGCGTTACCATGGCAACACTGCCTGGAACTGACGGGATCTTCGGGATGTGGATCGGAGAAAGTTTCCTGCTTAGACCGAAACCCAAAGCGTGGAGCAGAGACTACCCACCAAACAGGTCCAGGCTTTGGTTCTGAACCTCTCTGGACCGGATCCAACAGATCTGGACCGGGTCTGGACCGGATCCAAGCCTTCTGGATCCTCTCAGGATTTAAAGTCTGACATGGAAAAGTACAGATCAGGAGTTTTACAGCCACATGACGCCGCTACACCCACAGATCACCTGATCAGCTTTTACTGCGTCGACCGGTTAGCGACAATGCATCACGAGTTTCAGATTAAAGGTGTGAAAACTTTAACCTTTGACCCTTTGCAGCAGGAAACCAGGGATCTGATCAGAAAATGATTCATGAAGTCAATAGTTAACAAGATTTCACTGAACTCAACCTTCAAATGGCTTCTTCTCAGATGATGGTCAGGTGAGCAAGAAACAGGTTGAGGTCAGAGGTCAACAGCATGGAGGCTTGCATCAACAGGGACTGGAGAACCAACCAGCTGTTGATTGGTTGCTTCTGCAGGTGGGAACCATCAGGGTTCTTGCTGTGCAGCTAGCAGGTGTAGCCCTAACCCTGAACAGCTGTTCAGGGAACGGCTGTTCAGGGAACGGCTGATCCTGCAGCCCTGACTGCGACCGTCTGCAGATGTTTCTCCTCTCCCTGCAGTTCTTCGGAGCGGTGCTGACGCTGCTGTACGGCGCCGGAACTTACCTGTCCTACCTGGACTGGAGGGCCGACGGAGGGAACGCCGCCACCAGCACTGTGCCCACCTAAGACCACCAGAACCAGGATCACCAGAACCAGGACCACCAGAACCAGGACCACCAGAACCAAGCCTTCACATTGACCCAGTAATCATCTAAGCTCAGCAATTCGTCTGATTCTCCAGATTTGTCGTCTTGCTTTGATAGAAAAGGAAACGCTGGAGGTCTGATTGGAGCAGATCAGAACCAGAAAACCAACTGGTCCAGATCTGGTCCGATTCAGGTTTTTTCTTAACTCCAGCTCAGGAATCATTTCTCAAACCTTTTTGGGTTTTATTCTCCGATAATCCTGAAGCTAAACACCGAGTGAAGGTTCACTCCAGCGTTTACCGTCTGGACCGGTTCCGCCTGAACATCTGGATCTCTGTTTACAGGCAGCGACTGACCTTTGACCTGGAACCAGTTCATCACGGCTCCATTTCAGTCCGGATCCTGAAGGTTCTGGAGGAAACAGTGAATTTCTCCTCCAGGATCAAAATGCTTAAATTTGAATCATAAAAACTTTTTAATTCCCAGAAATTATGATTTTTAAAAAAATCTGAAATCCAAGAAACTGGATTGTTTTAATAATTAACCACACCTTAATCAGAGCAAATTTCTGCCACTCTGTTCGTGACCCCGGAGTGGAAACTCTGTGGAAGGACGACCTCAGGCTCAGCCGCTAATGACTGATTTGTTGTGAATCCAGTGAACTGATGGTGGCTGCACACCAATTATTGAAGATTTGAAAAGAAATAAAAATCTGTGAATAAAACCAATTAAGGGAAAGAAAGTCGGCAGCTTGATGATAAAAGTCTAAATTATTTGTGTTTGTTTGTTTTCCTTCATTTTAAATGAAAATGTTTGTTTACATAGAAGGATTTGATCCAGATGTTCATGTTTTCATTTATGTTTTCACTGTAATCAGATTTTTAAAGCTCATTTTATAAAATATATTTACAATAAAGGACTCTAAGCTTTCAGTCAATTTCATTTAAAAATTAATTTTAGAAATCTGACAATCAAAGACAATTTATTCACAAACATTAAAATCATCATGACGACCTTCAGTGAAGGAAGAGAAAATTATTCAGTTTCATTAAATTCAGACAAAACAAGAACTTAGATTAAACATCCATCCATCCATCCATCCATCCATCCATCCATCCATCCATCCATCCATCCATCCATCCATCCATCCATCCATCCATCCATCCATCCATCCATCCATCCATCCATCATCCATCCATCATCCATCCATCCATCCATCCATCCATCCATCCATCCATCCATCACTCAGTGAGTTCTTGTCTTGAATCAGGTCAGAGTTTCACTCGGACTCCACAAGGCAGGTCCAGTATGAGGGCTGAGGTGGTTCTGGTGGTTCTACTGGTGTCCAGCAGAAGCTGCCGGGTTTAGGGAAGTCACCAGCAGATCCTGACTTGGGTCCAAACCTCGACCCTCTTTAGCCTGAAAACACAGGAGCAAAACCACAGGTCAACCAGAGGTCAACCAGAGGTTAACCACAGGTCAACCAGAGGTCAACGAGAGGTCAACCAGAGGTTAACCAGAGTGTCTGCAGCATCCTGATCTGCTCAAATTGTGCCGCTCCACTCACCGCTCGGTACTCGACAAACATTTCCTTGAAGGCCATGAAGTCGATGAAGGTGAGCAGCATGTCAAACATCTCATCTGGGACTTCTTCTTTGTGCTGCCTGCAGAAGACAGGAGAAAGCTTCAGTCTGCCACCTGGTGGCCAGGAAACAGAAGCACAGTTTGAGTTCCTGAGCTCAGAGCTGTGAACGGCATCTTTTCATGTCCAAACCAGAAATCACCATAAACACAGCAGCAGGTTAGAACAAAACATCTGTAAATATAAATGGAAACTTGAATAGGCTCCATGTTAGCTCTGATGGTTTGGCAGCTCTGAGCTTCCGTAGCTCACATCAGCAGTTGTGTGAAGCTGGCCATGTTGAATCCAGGGATCTTCTTCATCAGACATTCCTCCAGAGGTTTCTCCAGCAGCTCCACCTGCAGAGCAACGGCCAATCAGAGGCGTGACGCTGCCAGCAACGGCCAATCAGAGGCATGATGCTGCTAGCAACGGCCCAATCAGAGGCATGACGCTGCCAGCAACGGCCAATCAGAGGCGTGATGCTGCCAGCAACGGCCCAATCAGAGGCGTGATGCTGCCAGCAACGGCCAATCAGAGGCGTGATGCTGCCAGCAACGGCCAATCAGAGGCATGATGCTGCCAGCAACGGCCAATCAGAGGCATGATGCTGCCACTCACGTATTCGTTGAAGATCAGAGTGTAGCTCAGCTTGTTCTCATCAGACTCTTCGAACTCCAGGTAGTGCCGGTCCAAGAAGCTGCGCTGGACCAGTTGGAAGTCCTCCTCTGCAGGAAACACAAACCAGTGGCTCTAACTGGGAGCGCTGGGTGTACTGGTTGCATCTGCAGGTTGAACTCAGTTACCCATGATGATCTCCAGGATGCAACCGATCACCACGTCGAAAGCCGCCTCTTCTGCCGAGGAGCTGCATGGAGGACAGACATCCAGGTTCACAGACAGGAAGTGATGTCACAACACATCGTCACCAGTCTGACCGGATTCTGGTGGGTTCTGGTGGGACCAGCGACCACATCTGGACCAGGTTCGGTTTTAGTGGACTTAAAATGTTATAATCCATAAATGAGGAACATCAAATGAACACATATGAATCATTTCTAGAGTCTCATTCGGGCTCTGAATGAATCGGAACCATTTGGACCGAAGCGAACAAAGAGCCTGGTTCTGTTCGGGAAACCAGCTGACCCACCATGACGGAGCGAACAGTTCCTCCTCCATCCGAACCGGTCCAGTCTGAGCTGGAGACAAGAGAACAGTTCAGTTAAAAGATCCGGTTCCACCGATACAGTTCAGTCTAAACGTGTCGCTCATGTTCCGGTTCTGATGAATTACAGGACTTCAGTTTACTTACTTCCTGAACAAATCTGTCTGTGGGAGCCGTTTGGGGATCAACAAGGAAATCTCGTTGTCAAGGAAACGGCGGTATTATGTGGGTCTGTAAATACGTCCCGGCAGAACAAGATCCCGAACCGTTTGGTTCCGAGGTACAGACGAAGCTGGAAAGTTCGGCCTGCCGAACTTTAAAAAATGCTGTTTGTCAATTAAATAGGAAATCATGTACGAGTCGAACTGTTGGTTGTTTACACCAGAACCGACTCATCTGGCGGTGACATTCTGCCCCCTTGTGACGGGAGCGCGAACTGCAGCCAGAGAGGATCCGTTCATTCATCTGATCTGTTTCTGTGAACAAGTCAAATAATCATGGCAAAGTTGGAACCGTCAGCAGCACAACAAAATTATAAAATAAATAAATAAAAAGGCCAGCAACCCTCGACCTTCGACCTGCTGGTTCCGGGTTGCTGGAGGTCCAACATGTTCCGTTCCAACACCGGGTCCGATCACCTGGTTCTGGCATAATATCCATGTTCTGTTTCTGACAAACGATAATGAAACAATCAAACTGAATCAGCGCCTCAGAACTGCAATTATCTAGTGAGAACAGAACAGACAGGAAAGGAGGCGTGGCTTCAATATTTAAGAAAATCATAAACTAGTAAAATTTCTTCAGGTCATTTCACATCTTTTGAGTATCTGAGAATTGAGATTAAAGGCCACAAATTAACTTTGACACTAATTTTATCCAAACTCCAACATATGTGGAAATTTTCTTTACTGATTTTAATGAACATTGATTATGATTGTTTAATAATTGTTGGTGATTTCAACATTGATATTGTCAAACCCCAAGACTGAGGAGCAAAAAAGCTTTTAATGTTTTAGAGAATTTTGGTTGAACACAACATGTCAAACAAGCAACACACTCAAGGTCACACACTGGACCTGGTTATCAGTCAGACTGGGAATATTTCCAATGTCTCTGGAACTGATGTCGGATCACTTCCTGTTATCTTTGATCACTTCCTGTTATCTTTGGAAGTTCTTTATCCTTTAACCCAATTGGACAAACAGCTACTGTCACAAAACCTTCTTTCACAGAAAACAGCAGAAACATTTCATCTAATCTGCTCTTCGTCCTGAAGCTGGAATGATGTGGATAAGTTGGTCGATGATTTTCAGTCTAAAGTTTCAGTTTTCACAGCCTGATGAGAGAAAAGAGTTTCTATTTGGACCAGATCAGCAGCAGCGACACGCAGGACTTGCTGAAATGTTCTAGTTCTAGATCTAGAACATCCAGACAGCAGCAACTGCAGCTTCACTGACTCATCATTTCTTTCAGGGTTTTATGATTAAGTAGCAGAAATTGGGTCATTTTTCCTTTATTTGTTTTGTTTGGGTCCAGTGTTGGTTCTGGCTTCAGAGTGGATGTGCAGATTAATCCTCTGATTTGATGGATTTTCTCTGAAAAGAAGCTGAAAACTTGCTGCAGTAGATTGAAGCTCAGGAGGTTCAGTCACTGGAGGGTTTGTGATTCTGTTAACTGGTATGAAGCTTGAGCTTTATTCATGTTTTGATTTATAACATCTGCAAAGAAAGCTTCTCTTGCATGTTTTACTGTGGAATGGAAAATAGTAAAATGTGCTCCTCTGTCCTCTTCTGGCCTATAACAGGAAATAATATCAGCTACCTGAACTACACTGATACAGCTCTACATTATGCCACCAAGTGACCTTTGACCCTATCCAGACACTGAACAAATGCTGAGAACAGAGAAATGTGTGGATGAGACAAAACTGAAGTTATTATTGGACCAAAAGAGGAACGATCCAGTTATAGATCTAGAGCTATAGATCTAGAGTCAGTGCACAGCTTCAGTTATTCCAACTAAAACCAGCGATCAGACTGAAACCTGGGAGGAGTGATGACCTCTGACCTGCCAGAGCCACATAAAGACCCTCACAAAGTCGACCTTCTGTCTGGAGGTCTGATGTTTCTCTCTGATGTCTCAAGAGAAACTGGTTCATCTTCAGTGGCATCGATTCCTGCAGCAGCTGCTGGAGTTCTGACCAGAATCAGAACCAGGAAGATGGAGCACATGGACCCGGCTGGTTCTACAGTCCCTTACTGGTTAGTTTAAAAATTCAGTAACACATTAAAGATCTGCTGTCGTCATAGCAACCTTCCAGACCCATCAGGTTCTGCTCTTCATCAGAACCAAACGAGAAGCAGCGTTCAGCTTCTAAGCACCACAAATCTGGAATAAACTTCCAGAAACAGCCAAAACCCTGAGATCCAATCAATAATCAATTTATTGACTTAATGTCATGTTAGATTGTTGATTCTATGCTGCATGAATTAGTTTTTATGATTTAAAGCTTTGAAATGTGCTATACAGATCAATTTGATTGATTGCTAAAAGGAGCCCAGACCCAGATCTGAGAGCAGAACCCGGAGGTTCTGTTTTGGCCCGGACTTAAACTCTTTGCATGTCTTGAGGATCTGAGTTTTGATGAAGTTGAAAACCAGAACCAGCAGGAATCAAGTCATGCCAGATAAATTTATTCAGCCCTGGAAGTTTTGAAGGTCAAATCATTTCAGGATTTTAATTTCGTAGGTTCTGATGCGACCCGATGCTGGAAAACCAGTCAGTCAGACAGAGAGCACATTAACATACATTTATTACAAATATCACAAATCAAGAAACAACAATTTCTTAATAAATCACATCTTTGGGAACTCCGTATCATAATTCCTTTATAAACGTTTTAAATACAAGTCACAAATTAATCTTTACAATCCTGAACTTGGTTTCCAACCAGCCAGATTCTTCTGCTCCACCTTAAGGTGCCGACTCGTCGTCTTCTTCCAGGGTTTGTTTGACCATGAAACGATTCGCTGTTTGATTTTAAAACCTACTGAAGCGTTTTGTTGTACAAACAACTTTTCTTGAAAGACATCCTGCCGTCCAAAAATTCATGAAGCCGTTTGTGAAAGGCAGCTCAGTGAACCCGGGGACGCCGGCGGCGGCGCCGGGGACTCGTGACCCTCGGTTTGGGTGACACAAGGTGACTTGATGAAGCATCCCGACATGTTTCGGTTCCTATTACTTGCTTCAGTTGAATCTTGAGGTGTTCTCAGTTTCCTTTCCTGGCTGCAGGACAAACTGAATTTGGAATATAAATGATAATCTTATAATTCATCAGCGGCAGAATATGGCATGAAGCCAAACAGAGTTTTTGGGCCATTCATAAAGACAGAAGCCATGGAGGAAATATTGAATGCTACCTTTAGAGTACAATAATTAGCATATTGATGGAATCAACGTGCCTGTACCTCAGACTTAACACTGCAGCCTGCAGACGGCTGAAACACAAGCAGACGCTCTGCAGGCCGAATGCAGCGTCTGCAGCTGCAGGAGGGATCTCAGGTCTCTGAGGACTGCCTCAACAAGACGCTGGTTCTGTCGGGATCCGGTCCCGATCAGAACACCAAGACGAGACTCTTCCTCAGGGAAACACGACGTCATCTTCATCAGGACAGAGGAAGAGGAGCAGGAGGAGGGAGAGCGTGAAGTTGGTCAGGAGACGTGAGCGATGAGTCTGACTCGGGTCTGGATGTCCTGGCGGCACAGTGGACACGTCTCCAGCTGTAAGGCACAGTCCATGCACATCCCGCTGCAGGGAGGGGGAGAGAGAGAGAGAGTCAGTGATGCAGCAGCTGCAGCGTCCGGCCGGCGCCTGGCCGCCTGCAGTCTTACCCGTGTCCACAGGGCCGCAGCTCCGTGTCCGCCATGACGTCACAGCACAGCGTGCAGCAGTTGTCCCTGATGCTGACCTGCTTCAGTAAGGCCAGACGCCGATGTCTGGGGAACAAAACGACCGATCATCACCGTTTCCATGACAACAGAGTGAGCAGACTAACGCAAGCGTCATTAGTCAACCAGCAACACAGCACGGCCACAGGAAGGGGTCAAAGGTCAGTCCCTGCTGCAGCAGGCTGCTACCTCGGCAGGATGATCTTCTCGGTGGGCTTGAGGGAGGCGAAGTCGTTGAAGGTGCTGAACTTGACGGAGGGCGGATGGCGGAACGGCTTGGCCCCGAAGTTAAACTCACACTGCTGGTAGGACATGAAGCTGGCGGCGGCGAAGAAACCCGACCTGCAGGAGAACCACAGGAAACGAGTCGGACCAGCGCCAGCTCAGGGTGAGCTGAGGGTTCAGCTCACCCTGAGCCCTCAGCACAAAGAAAACATTAATAACCTAACAGCAGCAAATCAGGAAGATAAATACGACCAAATAGAAAAATAAATCATTCCAAGACGCTGAGTGAGCATCAGAGCCACCTCAGACTTTACCAGCTGATCTGTGATCAGCAGATTGATTAGTTATGCCTCACAGGAGGATTATGAGTCCGATTACTTAAACATAAAGAAGCACTCCAAACCTGAACGAAGCTTCATGACAGTAGATTTGATCAAATGTTTACCGTCTGTTGATGTTTCTGCTCAGCGGCGCTGAAACTCACGTGGCTGAGGAGAAGACTTGTTTCTCTGGCGGCAGCTGGTGTCCGTTCAGAAAGAAGATCATCTGCTTTTTGTTCAGATCTAACAGGAAGCCGACGGAGTCTCCTGCAGCGGACGGATCACAAAACCTTTTCACCGTTTTCACTCGAAGCGAAATGCCGAGTCAGAGCCGAATGCTGAGCTCAACCAGCCATCAACAGCCGGTTTGTTCTTTGATTGGTGACAATCAGACAGTTGAGGAAACGCTAAGCGTGAGGCTCACCCTCCTTCCAGCAGGGATGAGAATGAGGTTTACTGCGAGCGTTGTACCAGATGAGCTGCCTGCAGCCATCATAAGCACATGAATATTCGTCGTCTCCGATGCCGTAGCCTTCCTGTGGGAGCAGAGCGACGTTAAACGGAGCCACGCAGGCTGAGGCGCAGCACACATCCTCTACCTACATGGTTTAGGAACTTGCTGTCCTTGGTGGCCCATCCGATCTGCATCACCCCCGATGTGACGACCGTCACCTCATAGTACCAAACGCCCGAATCCACACAGAACGTACAGCGCACGCTCTCGAAGGACGAGGCGTCGCACCGCGCCTGCAGAACCACACAGGAACACCTTCAGCCGACGACAAACCAGACGCCTCGATAACGCCTCAGTAGCTTCACGTTGCCGCTGGCAACGCAACCCACCGAACAGCGGCAACACTGCTGGGATCCACCCTCACACAGACCTGACCTCAGCTGACCTTTGGTGACAGTAAGACCTTCTCTGTTCTTCATGTTCTCAGCCAGAGGTCAGACACAGGTCAACTAGAAGCAGCGTCCACAGATCCTGTCTCCAATCCAATGAACCCAGACTGACCTCCAATCCAGTCGGGGAAATCTTGAGGTACTCGCTGACGTCGTTGCTGTTCAGCATGGCGTTGATGCTGCTCAGGTTCACCTTCTCATAGGTGAACTGCCGGCCGTCCTTCAGGACTGAAGACAGGAGAGATGTTCAGTCTGGAGCCCGGTCCCCGTCCCCCAGGTCCCCCAGGTCCCCCCATCCCGGGTCCGGTCTCCCCCACAGTTTCACTCACACAGGTTGTCCAGGCTCCACTGCGAGCAGAAGCCGACCTGTCTCTTCAGGTAGTCTTGGTTGTCGGCCCACGTCTCCAGGACAGCGAGTCGATCGCTGATGGACGACTCCGACACGGTCAGCTTGTTCTCACCTGAAACGAGACAACCAAACTACTTTAATAAAAACCAACAAACTTCTTATTCCAGCAAATGTTTTCACCATAAAACAAACAAGTTATTCTGAATGAATAAAACGACAATATTTTGAAAGTTCAGTTTAGAAAAGAGACGTCAGAAAAACGTGAATCGCAGTTTGAGCCTGATGGAGCGAACGGTTCTGACAAA
The DNA here is from genome assembly GCA_922788865.1 of Poeciliopsis turneri. Classification (NCBI taxonomy): domain Eukaryota; kingdom Metazoa; phylum Chordata; class Actinopteri; order Cyprinodontiformes; family Poeciliidae; genus Poeciliopsis; species Poeciliopsis turneri. Next base: position 34,809 of record CAKLNU010000632.1, on the reverse strand, counting down.
AAATGATGCTGCTGGACGAGAAACGCCAAGATGGGCAGTGAGGTCCAGGGAGGGTTTCTGTTATCCTGTAGCTTTTCTGTTGAAAATGTGTCAACATGTGAAGAAACACGAAAGAACAGGGGATGGTTTTTAATGTTCATGAACTGTACTGAACCTGCAGTGTGGATGATCTATAATGGGATGAAAACTGAGCATCACCTCAGCTCATTCTAGGCTGAAAACAAACAAACATGGACGCCAGGAGGATTAAAGTCCTCTGCGTGAGCCGCTTCTCTGCCGGATGAGTCGCGATGAGTCGGCTCCACCTACTGGTCTGGGAGAACTTCTCCAGGGCGATGAGAGCAAACAGCATGACAGTCGGGTGGGAATCGGCGCTCTGCATGGAGACACCATCAGTGAGCAGCGTTCCACTCAAACATTGCAGTGCGACTAACCATGCATGACCTCTGACCCAGAAACAGAGAGCTCTCACCAGACTCTCCAGAAGGTAATCCAGGGTTCCAAGACTCAACAACCCAATGCTGGCTGGTCCTGGGGAAGAAAGGAGCTGGGTAACAATGACGAGTCACCAACAGCATGGAAGATGCAGGAAGCAGGTCTATCTGACCTGCTAGTTTCTCAGCCAGGCAGCCCAGGACGGCCGTGGTGTTTCTGTGCTTGGCCGGGTTCAGAGCGTCCTGCCGGGCCACCGTAGCGCTCAGACTCAACATGTCCGACAGTTTCTGCAGAGCGTCCTGGAAGGAAAACAGCCGTTGAGCCACAAAACGCCGCAATCACACGTCACAAAAAGCACAGTTTGTCACATATCACAAAATGCCAGGAAACACCACAAAACGCCACAAAATGCCAACACAAAACACAATGTGGTGTCACAAAACATGCACAGGTTGTCACATAATGCCACACATTGCAATGCACCACAAAAGGTGTGGCGTTTTGTTTGTCAACATGACGGCGCCACACAGGTGATCACGACTCAAACGTGATCCTCCAACACGGATCATTTAGGTCAACATTAGTGACACAAAGTCAGCAGCAGGTTGGAAATGAAGACGGGCAGCTTCCTGGTTACTGATGAACCTGAATCAGCCTGAAGACTCAAATGATTCCACACCTTGGTTGGAAGAGGACACTCATCCAGGAGGAGGGTGATGACTGCAGGACCGAGCGGATCGTCCAATGGGATCACTCGAATCAGAGACTGGACCACCTCCAGCCAGCCGTCGTCTGGGAGAAAACAGAGTCAGCAGCGAAATTATCAATAAAGAAGGGAATCAACTGAATAAATAAGCAGATTTGAACTCAAAACCTCTAAATGTGTTCATGCACACAGCTGGTCAAGACACAAACAAAAAGTTCCAGTTTATTAATTAACATGTCCTAATTTCTCATCACCTGCTTTAGTTTCCCATAAAATTTTATGAGTAATTTGTCCTCCATCTTGATTACAATATGCAACATGATAGATCCTGAAAACAAGCATTTCCTCTTCATTAAGGCATAAATTACTTCCCACCTCGTTTGCAAGTCAATCTGCTCATGAATGATGCAGCAAAGCGTCAGTCTGATAACAGACTCTTCGCTGCAGAGCCTCACGGCGTCGGAGGAACGCAGACCAGCACCGGGGACAGAACCTCCTTCCGCACAGCACCGAGGAAACTCGGCAAATATAAACCAACTACTAAATCCGTTTGCATGAAGAGACGGAGATTAATGACATTAAAATGAGACAGGAAGAGAGCAGCTGCTGAACGCTCGTCCACCTCCTCAGGCCGAGTCGACCAAAACCTCCAGCCAACGAACGCTGAGAGACTCCCAGAGTTAAAGGAAAACTAGTTTATAATCCTACTGGATTCCTGACATCTAATGCAGCTCACATGGACATTAGATGTTAAATGGGACCAAATTAGAAGTCTGGATCGGGTCAGCCAGAACGAGGAAGATTCTGGACGTGTTTCAGTCCAGAGAGGATCTGCTGAGATCCAGGAACCAATCAATACTTCAACCAGCTTTAATCTGAACAATCTGATCAGGACCGAGTCAGCCTCTGATGACGGCGCGTCACAGATCAGGATGGAAGCTCACATGTTGCCGTCAGTCACTTACCGGTCTCTGCCATCTCATGCAGCGTGATCATGGAATAAGGAGGCTCCTGGTCACTGAAACACACAAAACATGTCATCACTTCACTAAACCTAGCCAACTTTTAACAGAGGTACCTCAGGTTCTGCAATTAATCCGAAACTATACAACTGACTAAATCAGCAGCAATGTGGATTCAAACCCCATTTTCGCTGCTCAATCATTGAATAAACGTCAACCTGAGCTCAGCAACAAACATTTTTGGTTTTAATCTTCAGGTTCTTCATCAGCAAAACGTTTTTCTATCCGTTCCTCTTTCCAGAGTTTCTCTGATCGTTCATGGATCTTCTTTCGAAATCTGGACTGTGAACTCTGACATTAGCATTAGCTGCTACATGCTAGCATAACTTCTGATAGGCTTACTGCTTTAAGCACAACTTGAACAGAACAGCAGGCTGTTCCCATCATCCAATCAGATCGTTCAGAAGGAGAAATGAAGCAAGCCGCTGCTGCTAGCGGATGTAGCTTGTCTGTCACATTTATGGTTCTGGATCTGGACTTTTGTGTGTAAAAATAAAAGATTAATTGCTTTAAACATTTTAATACCCTATGGAACCGCCCGACCTCAGGGGGGGAACCGCCCTATTTCACCTGCTGGTGCCTGGTTGCTTCCAGTTGACCCGATTGGACCCGCCTTCCTGTCTCCAGACTTACTTGTCCACCAGCGTCCTGATGACAGCCAGCGTATCCAGCACCAGCCCGTCCACGTTCTGCTTCTTCCGTCTGGGCTCGTGTGGGCCACGGCCGCGGCGCGGTGGCCGGACCGGATCTCTGGGCCGGCCGCTTCTGTCAGCGGCGTCGGCTCCGACGGTGGCGGCGCCGTGGTCGACCCGGCGGGCCTCAGCTCGGGTGGCTCTTGAGGCCGAGTCGTGGCGGTGGTCTTCGAGGTCGCTGTCCTCTCTGCACACGCAGCTGTTGCCCATGGCACCGAGGCGGGCGGCGGCGAGCGTCTCCCGGGCCGGGGGCGCCGAGGAGGAGAGGAGCAGCAGCAGCTGGGCGAAGCTCCTACAGGCACAGAAAGTGATCCAGGCAGCTACTATCATATCATTTGGAGAGCCGTGGTTTGCGGTTCCTCTTCTCAGTGGGCTGGGTCGGGTCAGTGGTGCTCATTCTGTTGACTAGAGGTGATCGGTGGGGTTCAACAACACATGGTTGATTAGACAGAACGCCAGGGGGCGGAGCCTGAAGCCACACGAGCTGTGGACATCACTGAGGGCCCCGGGTTCAGGAGGAAAGCTTCATCTGGACCTCTGAGCTGCAGAGATAGGAAGCAATCAGAGTAGAAGAAACTCCAGACATCCATTTCATCATAACAACAAAGAACATGAGAAACTACTGTCAAAAAGCTCAGCTAATCTTTAAAACTCTGTATAGAAACTGCATCATTTTGCTTTGTTAATATATTTGTTCTTGATCTTAGAAATGAGCCGAATCCTAATCCAATTCAAACTCTTTCAGAACATCCAGTTGAGCCGTTAGCATGACAATATCATACACAACTGTCTTTAGTCAGACTTCTCCAGATTCACTGCAAGACTGACTGCTACTGGAGCTCCTTCCTGCCCTCCGTCTTAAGATACTTAGATGACATGAGTTATTCAAGCATCTAATTTCTCTTTGGGATACAGAGGGGAGTTTTTAACTGAAACATTTTGAGAATAATACTTCTGAAAGAGCAAAGAAAAATGAACTTGTATTCAAGTTCTGTAAGGATCTCCTAGAACAGGGCTGGGCAAGTCCAGGCCTGCAGGGTCTCCTGCAACTTTTAGATGCACCTCTACTTCAACACACCTGAGTCAAATAATGATGTCATTAGAGACTCTGGAGAATCTCGCTGCACTTAGGAGGTGATTCAGCGATTCAGCTGTGTTGGACAGCAGCCCTTTAGGACCAGGACTGCCCACCCCTGTCTGAGAGCAATAATTTCACTTTACTTGTGTCCTCACCGAGTGAAAGCGACTTGGTGAGGACCTTTACTTTACCCTATTTATTTAGGGGTTTTTTAAAGACGTTATAGCTGGTGTTCAGGTATTAATCTTCCAGTAACACATAATTATCAAGTTATATTTTCAAATAACGTTAGACATTTAACTGAAAACCAGGATGAATGACTGTCCGAGCAACAGGGTTTCCGGGTGATGGTCGCGAAGTAGCTGATCGGTAAAATTATATTTTATAAATGTATATTGTTGACAAACAAAAGCTTCCCAGCTAGGCTAGCATGCCAGCCTAACAATAACATTAAAACATAAAAAACAAACCGAATAAACGTAAACTCATCATTTTCACTGACAAGTTGACCGATTTTAAAAATAAAACTTATACTCACAGAGCTGCGGTTTGAGCCGGTGAAAAGCGAGCTGGGTCCAGGACAAAATGGTTAGAAAGCTAGCCTGCTAACTGTTAGCCTACCTCAACACTCCTCCGGTTTCTCTGTCAGACAGCAACAGAAACGGCCAGTTAAAGGTTGTAAAGTCTGGGGAAGCTCTGCGGGACGTTCACACCGCCTGGCAGGAGACTGCAGCACCCAGAGGCTCCGTCAGATCAAATCAACCCCACAGATACCAGCAGCGGCCAGGCTACACGGCTAGCTGCTCGCTAAGTTCCGCGTAGCGTCCGCAGCTCCTTCTTCTTCTTCTGTTGTGGAGGCGAAGAATGAGGGCGGAGACAGGCGGACTTCCGCTCGGATCTTTTATACAGCAATATTTTGGTTTATTTAGCCCATCACTAAAATATTTCGTTTTTTTAAAGCTAAATATTTAATGCTCAACCAAATGATTAAGTCTGAGCTGATTATTTAGCTTTCAATATTTAGCTCTAAATTAATTATTTATTTAATTAACTAAATATTTATTTTCCGCACAAAATATTTAACTTGCCAACTAAATATTTAGTAGGCAAGCTAAATATTTTCGATGTTCTGACGTTCAAGACAATTTGTACATTTGAAAAATATTCAGCTTGGACATCAATATTTAGTTTGAAAATTTAATATTTGGTTTCTTAATTCAATGGCACTAAATATTTAGTTTGTGGAAATAAATGGGTATTTACTAACCAAATATTTAGCTTCCCAACTAAAAATTAGTTTCCATCTAGGATCCAACCGAGGGAGAGGCGCTCCGACTCCCAGGAAGCTGCAAGAAAACGACCAGGTGAAAAAGACGCGGACCTTCATTTGTTTGTTATTGACTTTTGCTCAGTTAATTTCTTATGGAAACATTGCAAATGATATTTTTATTTTATTATAGCTGATCTCTGTGTTATGCACAATATTGAAATTAACCTGACAGTGCTTGGAAAATAGATTTTTTTCAACAACACACAGTGGTTAGGTAGCAGGTTGTAAACCCAGGGAAAATCAGAATTCAGAGGTTAAAGGCCAAGGTTGGGTCAGAACCAGGGAGGCAGAAGCAATGGAACTTATCTGAAGGTCAGGCGAGGATCAGTGGTCTGGACAAAGAAACAGGTCAGGCATGTGAAGACGACTTCAGGCAGACAAATCCCGGGACGAGGCAGGAGGCAGAAACGGGTCGTGTCCAGAAAACAGAAGCCAGTGGCGTTTCCGACACGGGCCACAAGGCAGGGAAATCCCAGAGACAACCGGCCTGGTCGAGGTCAGGCAAAGGAGGTAACGGTGGATATCTACTCACACAAAAGGCTTTCAAAAAGCTGCTGTCATCTGAGTGCCGATTATAACTGCTGGTGAACAGGTGGATGGCATGAACCTGATTGCACTGCAGTGCAGCAGCATGCAGATGGACCAGATGGGCATGACTGGGCAGCTGAGAGCCGAGGAGGGAAATGGAGCCGGCAGACGGGCCAGAATCATCAGTCACAGCAACATGAAGGAATCTCAGGAAACACATGAGTTGATGCTCTTACATCAATCCCACAATGCACTGCATTCACCCACCTCCAGTCTAGAGGAGGAGGTGTGTCACAGCAAGGTTCCTCCTGGAGAGAATAAAACTGAAAGAATCCAGAGAGCAGCACTGCATCTGCAAAGAGACGCAAAGGAAACATTCAGCCTGCCGTCTGGTAATCAGTGAATGATTTATGAACAGAAACTGAGTGACATTCGCCGTCCAGCCCTGGCGCCACTCAGCTCACCTTACGGCTGCCACCCGGTGAAGACTGAAGCTCATTCTGTTGTAGATGGTAGTCTAATCAGTCTCAGTCTGTCTATGACTGTTGCCAGTCACACTAAACATGGTCATGTCAGCTGCAGTGTCTGCATGTACGCAGATAGGAGCAAAACACACAATCCATAACAGCAACAAAACTCAACAGGCTGTGGTAATAAATCATATAAAAGAAGCCTCCTCTAATTAACTGTCACTCCAGAAATCTGTTCTTTTTTCACTCAATTCTAAAGAGTCTTTTGGCAGCAGTAGACTCAATTCTAAAGAGTCTTTTGGCAGCAGTAGCCTGTATCTAAGTGCCCCTAAATGCCCTCTGGGTCCAGGTCAACATTTTACATTTTGACCTCGGGTGTTCTCTGTCAAAACGTTGTACAATTTGCAAGAAAAAAAGTTCTTTGATTAACAGTACAAGTAAATAAATGTTAAAAGTGAGACCCTCTGTCAGATTTTAAAATGAGACATTTGCAACACAAAGTGCCAGAAATCATGTAGGATTTATAGCAACATGGCTGCTGATGCAGCTTCTTCCTCAGGATCATTCTGGATCCTTCAAGGCATCAGATACTAATTTGATGAAAAGTCACATTTCTTCCAAGTCTTGTTGATATATCTTAGTTCCTGGAATTCTGTTTTCCAGGGACTTTTCTGTTAATCTGCAGAATGAAATCCTCCAATGAGTCAGAACCAAAGTGGATTCACTTTAATGATATAATGCATATCTAACTCAGGAATTACATATGAAATGTTGTCACACCAACAAAGCAGTCGCTACTATCTGAAGTTATTGTCAGTGAGGAAGAGGAGCTGCCGCTCTGGCCAAGTTCTGGTCATCTGAGCATGCTCAGATGGTGTTTTGCAGACAGTGCTGGGTTTTATCGAGTGCCGTGTTCATGGAGCAACCGTGAAACATTCCTCCCAGCCGCATCTGGCGGGTGAAGCTCTGGGTCTTGGGGTGGTAGCTGCAGGGGGCGCTCTCAAAGCTGGGAGGAAGCCGGCCGTAGTCGCCTGACGTGGTTCTGTACAGGACGCTCTGGGGATGGATCTTGCCCATGGACCCTTCCGTCACCTTTGAGCTGATGATGCAGGAGAAAACCGGGTTTCCAGGGTTGCTGCATGACCTTACATGTTCTGCTTCCTGAGGAAGTGACATCACTGCTGAGCCTGGAAATCATTCACAAACTCTGCATTAAAACCTTGCCAGTGTCTTTGCTGATCAGTTTTTATCTTCATCTTATTAAACTTTAGGTCAAATGTTCACCCTTTGACCCAAACTATTTTTAGCTTCTTTGGTAGAATAAAAATAATCCAGAAGGAAATATTTTTAAAATCTTAATTGAACAATCCAGAGCAGCCCTGTCCAGCTGGAGGTTTGACTGTTGGTATATAAATAATAACTAAAGGTGGAGAAAATGTTTTCTTTTGTTTGTTTGTTTTGCAACTCAGATAAATATCAAGATGTATGAAGTTTCCGCTTCTAGAAAAGAAAGTTTCTTTAACTGTAAATACAGAAAATCGAAGGGCATTCCTGCTGCCTCCAGCTGCTGAATCAGTTTCAAGGCTCAGATCTTTGCTATGATTGTTTTTACAAATAGTTAGCACCTGAAAATCTCAATAATCCCTGAACTTTCACTCCAAATCCCAGGGGAGTTGAAAAGGCTTCGTGGATGCAAAGCAGAGAGAAGGAAGTTCAAACCGTGTCTTCCCCGACTCCAGCGTCCTTCTGACCGCCAGAATGAGGTCAGAATGAGGTCAGAATGAGGTCACAATGAGGTCACAATGAGGTCAGAATGAGGTCAGAATGAGGTCACAATGAGGTCAGAATGAGGTCAGAATGAGGTCAGAATGAGGTCAGAACATCTCCAGCCATTTAACTGGAGCAGGTCAGAGTTTGTTGATCCGGTTCAGATTTTAGATACAAAGTTTCTACTCTCTTCTTGTCAAAATAGTGTAACACAGAACAGGAAGTGCTGGTAAGCTAACTTCCTGTCGGCCGAAACCGGAACGGTTTCCATTACAACTCCAGTAAAGCCTCCAGTCTAACCAGTTCACCAGTTACCTCTCAGTCCTGCTGCACAGCCGCGTCGTCCGGATTTTGTTTGCGTCTTTCAGCCGCTGGAGAAAGTGAGGCGTCTGGTTTCCATGGAAACCAATCCGGTCCAATCCGGACCAGTCTTTTTAAAAAACGTGTATGTTTAATTTAAAAGTTAGAGATTTATTATTATTACTTAGATAAAAGTAGAGTTATTTTTTTACACGTTTCTGATCATTTAAACTAAGTTTTTTAGCTGAGGCAATGTAGGTTTTTAAGCCAGCCTCTTTAAGGTTTATTATTCTTTTACTCAATTTTATCTCGTGGACTTAAAACTTTGCCATGATGTCGAATTGTTAAAAATAAGCAATATTTGCAATTTTGAAGATTAAATGTACTTTCTAACTTTTTCTGGACTTTTCAAATCCAACCAAAATGTTACAATATGTTAAAATAATGTTCAGCATTTCACACTGAAACAGGAGCAGTTGTTGCTGACATTTTGGACAAATATGATCTTTTAGAGTCGTTTATGACAAACTACAGATAAAACCACCAGCAATGTTTATAACCTACTCAGATTTTTAAAGACCCATTCAATAAATTAGAATATTATTGAAAAGTTCATTTATTTGGGGAACTTGACATTTGAAGGCCTTTATTTGTGATAATTGTGATGATTTTTTTTTTGCAACTAATGAAAACATGACAAGATTTACCCTTTGTAGAAATTATCTGATTCAGAGAAACAAGTTAATTTTAATTAGAGAAACAATCAATACTTTTGCATTCCCTCACAATAATCTACTGATCAGCAATGTGTCATAACTGAATACTGTGAGCCGTTCTTATGGTGGTCGCTGTATTTTCTGCTTTAATAAAAAGTTATGTGAGGTTTTTCCATGAATGTTAATATCTCCTTGTGAAAAATCTGACATTTTATATCTTTTCCTTTAGGATAAAAAGGCACCACAAACCTAAGACAGAAACAGAAACGTTCCGTAAGTAGGAAAGAAATAAAAATACATCTAAACTGTTTGGATTATTTCTGATTTATTATCATGGGTAATAAATAATCTGACAGTTTTGATTGTGTCTCTGTTGTGCTGATTGTCTGAATGGTTTTCATTTTCAGTTCCATCTCAACCTTAACAAACATAAACATGCAGTGAATAAATTGATTTTCAATCAGCTTTTTGCAGCAAAGACTTAATAATAATAAACAGGTTTTATTATTATAAAACATAGTAAACTAATGGTGGTCGAGGGTCGCACTGGGTTAACTGGGGAATCTCATCTGTCCGGGTATCAATCAACTCCTAATCAATTCTTTGTTCTGTCCCAGTTATTGATTTATTCCATTTTGATCATCAGGCTCCAAACTGCCAGGACTGACCAGCCGCTCACCGCTTCCTGATGACGTCACGCCCACCGCCAGGTGTCAAAGCCTCTGCTGCTGTCATATCAATAATTACTTATTTCATTCATATGGCTCTTATAGTGAAAACGTGTTTATTATTATTAAGTCTTTGGTGCAAAACACTGATTGAAAATCGATTTTTTTTATTGCATATTTAAGATGAAACTGAACATGAAAGCAGTTCTTTAAACCGTTCAGACTAGATTACAACAGACAATCAAAACTGTCAGATCATTTATTACCCATGAGAATAACTCAGAAACAGTCCAAACAGTTTACATGTATTTTTATTTCTTTCCTAGTTACGGAACATTTCTGTTTATGTCAGGTTTTTGGTGCCTTTCTATCCTAAAGAAACAAATATAAAATCTCAGATTTTTCACAAGGAGATATAAACATACATGAAAAAATCTCACATAGCCTTGAATTAAGGCAGAAAGTACAGCGGCCGCCGTAAGAAAGGCTCACAGTATTCAGTTATGACACATTGCTGATCAGTAGATTATTGTGAGGGAACGCAAAAAAAAAAAAAAATTCCCATGTCCCCTGGAGGCCTCCGTACTAATAGTATATAGTTTTGTTTTTTTTTTATTTTTTGTCATGTGGTTCACATTCCTTACCTGCTGGTGGCGGTAGAGCTCACCTAACGTTTCTTGCCGACCGCCAGAAGAAGAAGATTTACCCTCCAGACCAGAAGGGGCGGTAGAGCTCCAACCAGCACCACCATTACGCCTGAAGGAGAAGCTGCAGGATACAGCGGTGAAGCCCCACTGCTCTCTGGCTTTTAGTGGGACTGTATCGGAACCGGCTCAGGATCCGGTTCCGGACCCGGGATGGACAGTGAGATCCAGCGGGACGGCAGAGTCCTGGACCTGACCGACGACGCGTGGAGGGAGGACCGGCTGCCCTACGAGGACGTCTCCATCCCACTGGTACGGGCTGCTGATCCGGTCCAAACTACCGAACTTTTGTTATTACTAATGGATCAGCACAGTGTTTCCCAGCCCGGAGCCTCGCGGCTCACTGTCCTACATGTTTTAGACGTTTCCCTGCTTTAATGGATTGCAGTTCAACAAACGCCTGTTCATCATCAGAACCACGCATGCGCTGAGCCTGGAGGACCAGGCTGGGAAACGCTGGATTAGCAGAACATTATGACCACCTGGTGAATAACACTTCAGGTTCTCTTCAGAGAACAGGCCATGTGCGACATTCTGCCCCCTGTGTCGGGAGCGCGAACTGCAGCCAGAGTTCATTTCATCTGATCCATTATTGGTAAAACATCTCAAATCATCATGTCAAGATTGCGACTTTATCGGCAGCAAACAAAATGGTGAAATAAATGAACGAGGTGTGTGGAGGTTTTCTTACACCGTTTTATTTAAATCGTTTTTTTTTCAGCTTCTTCTCTTCAACCTGCCAGTGAAGGTCACCAAAGCAGCTCTGGTTTCTTTCATTCCTGGGTTCTCATTGCTGGGTTCTCATGCTGGGAGGTCACTTCTCATCCTGGGTTCTCATTCCTGGGTTCTCATCGCTGGGTTCTCATTGCTGGGTTCTCATTGCTGGGTTCTCATTCCTGGGGTTCTCATTGCTGGGTTCTCATCGCTGGGTTCTCATTGCTGGGTTCTCATCCCTGATATGACAGGAGGGAAGCTGCTTCAGAAAGATGAGGGGGAAGGCTGTTGGAAAATCCCATTGGAATGTAAAATGTGACAGATTGCTGGAAAAAATACATTTCTAGGTGTTGATCTTTGGTGTCTCAATCATCTCTCATAACAATAATTGAGAAAGTGAAAGCATCTGTTTGCCAACATTATGAGGAGGGAACCAAATATTTGAGCTTCCTGAAATAATCCATTCCCTCCAAAGAGCGTGGAAACGGGAACAGATTATTTCAGGAAGCTGAAATATTTGGTTCCCTCCTCATAATGTTGGCAAATAGAGAACAGATGCTTTCACTTTCTCAGTTCTGTGTGATGGTATGATTGAGCCACCAAAAATGAACAACTAGAAATGTCTTGTATCCACTAATCTGTCATGTTTTACATTAGAGCGGGATTTTCCAGAAAGTAACACTCATCTTGTCAGGAAGTCTAACGTTTTTTGTCCGGCTGTCAGCAGCAATGAAAATCATAAATACACACAACTTTAGTCCTGACTTTTATTTGTCAGGACTAAAGTTGGAAAAAGACAGATTCTGTTGGCAATTATGAAACCAAACAGCGTAAGAAGACCTCGTTTATTTTATACGTTTTCATTTTGTTCGCTGCTGAAAGTTACAACCTGGACATGATTATGAGGTTTTACCGATAAATGGATCAGAAGCGCCGTGGAAATGAACGGATCGTCTCTGGCTGCAGAGCGCGCTCCCAGGTCAGAGAGGTCAGGGGTCATCTGGTCATCCTGATCAGAGTTAGAAGTACTTTATTGATCACCAATTTGTTGTCAGTTACTGGAATCTTCTCATGCAACAGAATGAAAATTGAAAAAATAAAAGATGATAGAAAAGAATGATTAGTGGAGGGGAAGTGTGGGCAAATCAATGTTATCATCACAATATTTAATAAAATAACAGTAATAATAATAAATATCAGGTTTTCCTGTACTTGCTGCTCGAGCTTTAGAGTCGTAACAAACATGTTTTCACCAAAAACACTCCTGCAGTTTCTGTTAGTTTCACAAGTTTTTTATTCAAAGAAACTAATTTAGAAAACTCATTTTGCCTGATTTAATTATTTTGTTATTTCTGAGTTATTGTAATTTTGTCTGTAAAATTTCCTCTTAACTTTATATTTCTGTCCACCTTATTATGGAATTTTTAAATAATTGATCATTTGATCAGTTACTCAGTATTTCAATAATGCTTTTCTACTCACTTGAGTAATTTCTTGGTTGTCGACTTTATAATTTTACTGGAGTAAATATGCTGAGAAAAGGTGGGCGACTTTTCGTTGGGTGTATGTAAACTTGTGGTTTCAGCTGTAAATTTTGCCTCTGGTTCTATAAATGTTGTTAACCTGCAAAACATTAAAACCAGTTACATTTGTAAGACACTGACATAAAGTCAGATGGCTCGAAAGCTTTTAGTGGCGTCCCGGTTCTGATCCGATTCTGAAGCCTACACTCTCATCTATCAGGATATTTTGCTCCTCCAGGGTTACAATACTGGTAATAATCATAATAAATTTTTACTCTTTCTGATGGGCGGTTTGTGTTGCAGAGTGAGCTGCCGGAGGCCGAGCAGGACAACGGCGGATCCACAGAATCGGTGAAAGAGCAGGAGATGAAGTGGACCGACCTGGCCCTGCAGAGCCTGCATGAAAACACACCGAGTTCTGGAAGCTGAGGAGCCGTCCAGAACCGGACCGGGGTCATCTGCTTGCTTTATAACAACTAATAAATCTAGATGTTGTGCATCTTCAGCTGCTGCTTGATGTTCTTCCTGGTTCTAACCACCAGGGGTCACTGTGGGGCCGTCCAGCAGAAACAAGCAGTCTGAATGTTTTCACGCATGGTGACGTCATTCAGGCTGAAACAAACTGATTCTGATCCAGTGAAAAAACCCCAAAAACGTCTGATCCGACGGCAGCGGTTGGATCCGGTTCTGACTCGGTCAGCTCAGAGGTCAGGGGTCGGCTTGTGGGTTCTGTTGAACCGAAAAGCAGCAGAAACTAATCAGTAAATGCAGTCCGGTGCAGCATTGAGTCCGTTTTCTGATGGGTCTCTTATTTTCGGCCAACTGAATATTCAAAGTTCCCTCCAGGATAAAATGTTTTCATTCTGGACTTCAGAGAACCTCAGCAGAACCTTGAACCAGACCAGAACCTCCACCGTTTCTTTTATTGGTCAGAAATAAAAACATAGCTCCCTGTCAATTAAAAAATTATATTGTGTTTTCTAAAATGGTTTTTAGCAGTAAAAATTAAATGTTGCCCCTCCCAGACCAAAAAAGACGTATTGCCCCGGATCTGCCCCGATCTGCAGCGGATCTGCCCCGGATCTGCCCGGACTGCCCCGTCTGCAGCGGATCTGCCCCGATCTGCAGCGGATCTGCCCCGATCTGCAGCGGATCTGCCCCGGATCTGCCCCGATCTGCAGCGGATCTGCCCCGGATCTGCAGCGGTCAGAACAAAACAGCAACAACTGGCAGCTTCTGCCCCTAAGAGGAAAAATAAAGCAGGTTTTCAAAACAGAGACAGTAAAAGTCCATTTCTAACCCAGTTTATCTCCGGGAGGCAAGAAGACAGATCATCAACCTTTAGCACAGTTAGCTTAGCTACAGACTGTTAGCCTCCGTTTCACTAAAGTTTCATGAATTAAGCAAAGAAATGACTCCTGACCCGTCCCCTGCTGACTCTAACCCTAATAAAATGCAACTTTCTGTGATTTTTTGAGAAATCTGACTTGCTTCGTGTATATTTTGCATGTTGCCTGTGTTGTTGCTGCTGCTGAGACGTTTCAGGATCTAAATCTGATTAGTGAACAGTACAGAGCAAAAGTTTGGACAAACCTTTTCATTCAATGACTTTCCTTTATTTTCATGACTATTGACATTGTAGATTCACACTGAAGGCATCAAACTATGAATTAACACATGTGGAAATATGAACTCAACAAAAAGGTGTAAAACAACTGAAAATACGCCTTATAGTGTAGTTTCATCAGAGTAGCAACGTTTTGCTGTGATCACTGCTCTACTTCCTCTACTTCCCAATGACATTTTTTGTCATGGGGCCCAGGATTCCTGGCAGCGCCCCTGGCATCACCACAGGCCTGTCATGCTGACGTCACAGTGGCGGCATGTCTGCTGACGCATCTGGAGGCCAGAAATGAAACCTGCTGTTTGGTTCCTTGTCTCTGTTCTGGGCCTCATGTGATCTGCAGCCTGACGGAAGTTTAGATGTGACTTTCATCCGGTCTCAGATCAAATATCCCGGCATGAAACGGAATCCGGTTCGGTCCAGTTTATCAACAGTGCAGAACTTCCTGGGTTTTGTGTTTTTTCAGGTTTGTCATCTGCTTTTACGCGGAGTCACGGGTCAATGACTCAGCTTGTTCTGGCGAACAAACACGACCTAGAATCACCCGAACTGGGCCCAGTAAGGCTCCGGCAGCGGCGGGTGCAAAACCAGGCGCTGCTGCGTTCAGGGGCCCGACGGGGCGTGGGACCTCTGATAACCTGTGAAAGGATGGAAAGCTGACTGAAACTAAAGAAATATGAGACAAACATATGGAAACAATGAAACAATGGCTATGACGCCTTCAGAAAACTAGAGGTTTATTTATTGAAATATTGTCCTATTTGGGAAGCAGAAAGGTTCATTTTTAAAGTATAAACTGTTTGGTTACAACAAACTATATATACTGCTCAAAAAAATAAAGCGAACACTCAAACAACACAATATAACTCCAAGTACATCAAACTTCTGTGAAATCAAACTGTCCACTTAGGAAGCAACACTGATTGACAATCAACAATGATTTTGTTGTCAGTACATTCAACTTTGTACAGGACAAAGTATTCAATGAGAATATTTCATTCATATTTCATTCATTCAGATCTAGGATGTGTTATTTCACTGTTCCCTTTATTTTTTTGAGCAGTATATTTACTGAGAAAAAACAAACAAACATTGAGACAAAATGACGCGCACAGATTTGAATGAATGCGCTTGACGCTTTCTGGTGGTTCCGTTTCCCACAACACACGGTCCGTAAACGCAGCACGGAACAATGGTCTGTTTGCAGCCGAGGCAGAGCGTGATGGTCCGCGCCGTGTGCACAGCCGCCACACGATGACCCGCATGTTCCAATGAAATAGGAACTTTAGGTGAGATTTAAAAACCCGCGATGGGCTGGTGACCTGTCCAGGTGACCCGGCGACCTGTCCAGGTGACCCGGCGACCTGTCCAGGTGACCCGGCGACCCCGCTGGGGTTAGGCGTTTTTCATAAAAAATAAACATGTTTTTAAATAAAAAGTTTAAATTGGAGGAAAAGACAAAAAAGAATGATTCAATTATTAATCAGTCCAAATGAAATATCTGAAGAGTTTTATGAATGTTCACAATAAAGCAACAGGAAACTCTTCAAAGAGACGCATGCTGTGACGTCATCAGTTACAAAAACCTCCAGATGTTTTGTTTTGATTTCACGGTAAAATCCTAATTATTATTATTATTATTATTATTATTATTATTATTATTATTATTATTATTATTATTATAAACACCACTTATGTGAAGAACTCCGCGGTTCTGCTGGTCCGGGTCAGAACCGGGACACTCGGTGCCGTTATGTAACGTTCAGGGACCAATCCGTCCTCTCATCAGGGACGTGTGTCTTTGTCCCCGCCGTGTGCAGAGCGCTCTGCGCGTGCGCAGTGCGTGTGTTTGCGCCCGGCTCGCCTGGCTGCGCTGCGCTATAAAAGAAGCGCCTCCAACCCGGAGCCACATCAGCTGATCCACATCTGCAGACCCGCACCGCCTCCGCTCAGACATGGATCCCTGCGACTGCGCCAAGAGTGAGTATCTGGTTCCGGTTCTGGTTCTGGTTCTGTAGTTTGGAGGCTGATCTGGTTTTCTCTCCTTCAGCTGGAAAATGTAACTGCGGAGGTTCCTGCACCTGCGCAAACTGCTCCTGCAAATCCTGCAAGAAAAGTAAGAACATCTTCATCTTCCTCTCTCCAGCTGCTTTTAGCTGGAAGCTCCAGTTTCCCTGGTGGAACTGGTGGAACTGGTGGAACTGGTGTCTAGCTGCTGGTTCTGCTGCTCAGCGTCCTGATCTTTGCTGCTCTTTCCTCGCAGGCTGCTGCTCTTGCTGCCCATCAGGCTGCAGTAAATGCGCCTCTGGCTGCGTGTGCAAAGGGAAGATCTGCGACAAGAGCTGCTGTCAGTGAAGCGCCCGACCCCCCTCCCCCACCTGCTGCTGAGGAGAAAAAACTTTCCTTGTTTCCATGTTGTAGGAAATGTTTTGTACTTGTCTTGAAATAAAAACATGTCAGTATTGTGACGTTTTCCGTGGCTGGTCTCTTCATGCTGAGCTGGACATATTGCAAGCTGCTCCAGCCTTGAACTCCTGCCCAGAGGTCCTTAACCTGCAGACTGGTTCTGTTCTGTGTTACTGGAACAGAACCAGTAACGCAGAGTTCAGTCTGACCTGCTTGGCCTGGAGAAGAAGGGTCCAGTCCTGATGATCCACTCGCTGCTCCAACGCATTCATGACCTGACTCGGGTGACAGAGGGGGCAGGACACACTGCCAGTCAGCTGGCTGAAAAGCAGCGGCTCCGCCCTAGCTTTGGTCCAATATGGCTGTTTCAACATGTCGGGTCGCTGAGCCGTGACCCGGTCTCTCAGCACCAACCAACATGGAGTCTTTTACTGTCCCTGCTGCTCTTACTGACAAACCCGCCAAAAAACGGCGTGAAAACTAAATACATACACGCAAACAAACCAAATCTTTAGAATAATATGTTAGCAAATACTATTCATTTTGAAGAAGACATTACATTTCCAAAAAGACATTTCTATAAATATAAATCCAACATTAAACTTGTAGTATAGTTCTATCGCTCCCCTTGGTCTCTTGCTTTAAATCTAAACTAAAAACGCCTGTTTAGAGTTTTATTTGAAACATAACATGGATCAATGTTTATTCTATGTAGCATAACTTTGTGTTTTTGTGTTTATGATGTAAAGCACTTTGAAATGCCTTGCTGCTGAAATGTGCTCTACAAATAAAATTTGATTTGATTTTGATTTGATTCTGGAACCTTTAAAAGGTGCGCAGGCCCCCGGGGAACCTTTTAGCCTGAACACCCTGCAGAGGAAGAGACAGATGTGAGACACATCTACACAAAACATTTCAGTGTATCTCAGTCACAACACTTCTCTCCATTTGAACAGGACAGCATCAGTTCCAGCTGAGATGCCACTACATAAAACGCACAATCAATAAAATACTTCAATCTGTTTGTTTCTTTGATCATTCAACACACATTTTTCCAGCTAAGTAATGAAGACATTTATTACAAAAGAAGACATAGACCTTAAAGATAAAAAATTAAAACTTCTTAGTTTTACAGAAGAAATGACCAGGCCTGGTTACATGGCATAAAGTATATTCTTAAAGGTTTTGGATCAGATATAATTTCTAAAATTAGAACTTTTCTTCCAAAGTATTGTGTGTCACATCCAGCCCACGAATCCTTTCTAAAGACTCCATTCAGATGTGAACCTGCTGGATGCTGATTCTGTGATGAGGAGGAATTACATGATCTTTTTCCAGCTGCAGACTTGGAGCAAAATGACTCTGGGAATCCAACTGCCAAATGACTGCAACAAGAAATACTTTTGGTGTTTAATTCCAATGCTCCAAATTTTTTATTAATAATGTAGCTTTACTGGGAAAGATTTTTTTCCAAGTGTATATAACTGGAAAGAAATCCTAAAATGTTTTTGTAAATCTCTATATGTGAATAAAAGTAAATGTGCTCAACAACTTCACTTAAACTTCACCAGCTTTGTTTCAAACTGAAAGCCAAACGTCACTCCGTATTAATATTGCTGCCTTGTTTTATTTGGAAACGGTTTTCTAAATGAAAGAAGGGAACTGCGCGGAACTAAAGTTCGGACGCTGGTTTCCTTCAGGAGCGGCGGAAGTTGCGGCCACCGGAAGCAGAGAGTCGCTTCCTCCATAACAGCGCTGCTGCTCTCGGCTCCCGGCGGCCTGGGAAGATGCCTAAGGTGGTCTCCAGGAGCGTGGTCTGCTCCGACACCCGGGACCGGGAGGAGTACGACGACGGCGAGAAGCCGCTCCACGTCTACTACTGCCTCTGCGGCCAGATGGTTCTGGTTCTGGACTGCCAGCTGGAGAAGCTGCCCATGCGGCCCCGGGACCGGGCCCGGGTCATCGACGCCGCTAAACACGCACACAAGTTCTGCAACGTGGAGGAAGAGGAGCAGGCCTTCATCAAGAGGCCGGAGGGCATCGAGCGGCAGCACCGCAAGAAGTGCGGGAAGTGCGGGCTGCTGCTGTTCTACCAGCATCAGGACAAGAACAGCCCGGCCACCTTCATCGTGGACGGAGCCGTGGTGAAGTTCGGCCAGGGCTTCGGCAACACCAGCGTGTACAGCCAGAAGCCGCCGGAGGCCCCCAAGAAGGTCCGGGTGATGATGACCAAGCGGACCAAAGACATGGGCAAGTTCAGCTCCGTCACCGTGTCCACCATCGACGAGGAGGAGGAGGAGATCGAGGCCCGGGAGGTGGCCGACTCCTACGCCCAGAACGCCAAGGTGATCGAGAAGCAGCTGGAGAGGAAGGGCATGAGCAAGAGGAGGCTGCAGGAGCTGGCCGAGCTGGAGGCCAAGAAGGCCAAGATGAAGGGCACGCTGATCGACAACCAGTTCAAGTAGGACGGAGGAGAACGGGGAGCTGTGGGAGGGATCTGATGGGGATGGGGAGGTTCCACTGTGGGTCTGCTCAGCCTGGATCTGATGATGGTGATGATGATGATGATGGTGATGGTGATGATGGTGATGATGATGGTGATGATGATGATGGTGATGCACTCTTGGCGCTGCCAGAACAACCTCACACTCTGAAACCTGCTGCGATGCGTTTAATGAACGGGGGAAATGGGATTGTTTTGTATTTCTGGCTAACTCTTGTTTCACTAGTTTTTGTTTTATACAATAAAGTTCATTTTAAAAACTTGCTGTTTTTCTGAAGCAGATGGCGGTTCTGGTCGGGTACCTGAGTCCAGCAGAACCTCTGTGGGCCGTGAACAAAGCTGTACCTAATAAAGCGGCCCCTGAGCATACAAAGGGTAGAATCGATTCTGTTGGTTTCAGAACTGATGCTGTTATTTAGCATCAAAGCCATTTTAGGAAATGATTCACAAGAAGAAAACTCTCATCAAAAGTCACTGTAAAGAAACGAGGCGGGGTCAAAGGTCATTCCACTCAACAGGAAGTTCTGCCTGCTTTTTTCAGGTTTGGAGCAACTGGAGACCATCAGGAGAAAATTGTGAGTGAAAACTGGACCAGAGGAGAATAATGCAGGAATAGCCTTCTGACCTTTGACCTTGGAAATACAGAAGAGCGCTGGAAGGTCTGATGAGCCTGCAGCTGTCAGTGTTCCAGAACCAGACCCGTCTTTATTGGGCTGAAAGATGAAAAGACCGCTCTGCAGAACCTTATCAGGTCAGAACCTTCCAGAAACAGCTGCAGCTCAGACAAATTGGATGGAGAACTGTTCGATTTAGGGCTGGACTTTGACTAGGCTGTTCCAACCCATGCTGATCTAGACAATTCTATTATATGTCTAGCTGCATGTTCAGGCTGGTTCTCCTACTGGAAGCTGAACTTTGACCCCGACCTCTGCTGCCTGCAGGCTTTCCTCCAGGATGATCCTGATTGGCTCCAACTGGCTTCCCATCTCTGCTGGAGAAAACCAGAAGAACCGACAGAAAAGACAAAACTTGATGAAAGTCTTGAAAAGAAAGTAGAAAATGTTTAAGCTTCCTGTGCAGCGCACAGTCCAAAAAACACTCTTCAAGAAAGAAATGGTTGGAGAATAAATAGTATGTAGTCTGATGGAAAAAATGGTGACTTTTTATTAAAAATGCACATTAATGTGAACAAGAGTTAAACTCATTTCCTCCATAACATTTTCAGCAATTTTCCTAAATGAACTATCTTTGATGATCAATATTATGCACAGAAAATGTAGAAATAAATTTGTAGAAAACACTCTGACTTCCTAATTTGTAAATCATGTTTATAAATTATATTTTAAAAATTAATAAAAATATTTGTTTTAAAGTTGTTTGAAGTTTTACCTTTTACTGACGTTTTGCAACAGAAACCTGGTAGAAACATCACCTGTGTGTTTTGCGACTGTAAACTCAGACACCTTTTTATTGCGATGTTCTAAATATAGACCCATCGAGACAGTCTGGATTCAACGCTGTGCAAAGAACAAGGTCTGCATTTTGCTCTAGACTTTATGCAGGAGAAGAACTGCGGCCTGAGATCACCAAGGCCAGATCCTAGGGTCAGGTGACCTTTTGCAGAGGTCACACTGCAGTGATCGACTGCAAGGTGATCAAAGATTCATCTCCCTTCTGAGACTAAAGATTATTCTGTTTATTACATCCTCCTAGTGCAGGATTTTAAAAAATCAGCACAGGTTTTCCTTTTAATACTGAGTTATTTGTCTAAGCTGCTTGTCAAAGTAAAACTCCTCTGAGCTCCAGACGTTATTTCTGTTTTGGCTCAAATGAAAAAGGAGAAGTTTTAAGTTAAGTTTAGAGAAGGTTGTGGATGCAGGTTGAGTTTTCCATGTCATTATGTAAAGCAGGAGTGCTCAAGTCCAGTCCTCAAGAGCTACCATCCTGCAACTATCAGATGCACCCCTGCTCCAACACACCTGAATCAAATGAATGTCTCGTTACCAGGCCTGTTCAGAGCTGAGCCTGGTCTACTGGAGTAAGGCTGCAACTAAAAGTTGCAGGACGGTAACTGGACTTGAGCACCCCTAAAGGGTATTCTTAGACTTCACGGGGACCTTTAAATGAAAAGTTAACAAAACTTTTCATTTTAAAGTTTGTCTTTAAAACTTTTCTCTCGTTTTAATTTTTATGTCTTTAAAATCTAATCTCAAGTTTTTGTCGCTGAATGTAAGGAGCTTGAGAGAAAATGTCAAAAGGAATTCATGTTTATGTCTTGTAGACACGAGAATCCAGATTGTGTTCTTTAGAAACCCGTTAAACTCGGATGAAACATTCTGGTCAAATCAGAGATCAGATGATTTATTCTCATGGTTCATCTCAATCAGGTGTGGCTACATGACTGAATAACCTTCCAGGGAAAATAATTCATACAAACGACAGTGATGCCATTGGTCTCTTTCCGTATTACATATTGAGGACTCATTAATAATCCAAGGTAATATTTATGCTTACTGTAACATTTGCAAAAATAAAGACCTTCTTACAGACCTTCTTACAATTACCTATTACCAATATTTACTTCAATCTCTGAGGCTTGAAGTAAATATTGAACAACATAAACACACATTTTCTATTAAATATGTTTATTAGGTGTTGACTGATGCTGACAAAAATAACCTCCTGACCTACAAGCTCAATTAAACTCAATCTTTGAACGAAAGGAGCTTTTATCAGATGAAGAGAGGATTGAGGAAGCAGAACAAAACAGTTCAGCTTCTGCAGACTGGAAAAGAGGAGGCAAGTTTAAAAACACATTCAATCCCTTATTATTAACAACAGTGACTGAACGGACCAAATTCTAATTGCAAAAGAAATGAGCAACTTTTATCAAAACCTTTATTGCTCTTCTTTTTCAACCCCAGACTGCGACCTTCTGTGAAACCAAGTCAAACATTTCGCCCCTCAGATCTCTGAGGATTTCAAGGAAAACTGCGACAAAGATATTAATTTGGAGAAATTAGACAGCGCCACCATGTGGTTGTAACTGGATAAATCCCCTGGTCCTGATGGCCTTGCTGCCAATTCAGGATTATCTCAGAGAATTCATATTCCATGTTTTTAAACAGATTTTGTGTAATAATTCACTTCCTTCCAGTAAGAAGCAGGGCGTTATCCTGCGGGGCGCTATCCTGCGGGGCGTTATCTTGGGGGGCGCTATCCTGCGGGGCGTTATCTTGGGGGGCGTTATCCTGCGGGGCGTTATCCTGCGGGGCGTTATCTTGGGGGGCGCTATCCTGCGGGGCGTTATCTTGGGGGGCGCTATCCTGCGGGGCGTTATCCTGCGAGGCGCTATGCGAGGCGTCATGCATAATGAATAAAACACAGTTAAATCGATGGCTCCAGAGATCTGACCCTGTTGGTAGAACGGAGTCGCCGTCCCGGTGCATTTACCCAGATTACTCTATGGCCATACCTAACAAATACACTAAAGCTATAAATCAGTTGAACTTCAATTTCATCTGGAAAAATCGAATGCACTACTTAAAGAAAGCAAATATGGTTAAAGACTTTAAAGATGGAGGTTTACAAGCTATTGACTTTGAATGTTTAAATGTGCTCTTAAAGGTAAATTGGTTGAAATCCTTTTTAATGAATGGAAACAGTGTCTGGTTTTGTCTCCCCAAAGGTTTGTTTACAAAAATGGATGCATAGATTGTGTTCTTAGATGTGACTTTGATGTCAACAGACTTGCTGTTAAGTTTTCTGCATTTAACAAGCAGGTAACTTATGAATATGAACAGCTTTACTCCTCACCAGACTGGAACTACAGGAATGTGTTGCACAGAAATAAGTCTCTGTATTTGGATCACTGGATGGAAAAACGTATTTGGTCCATCAGACATTTTCGTAATGACAGTGGAGATTGGTTGTCTTATGACAAATTTTGCTTGTTAAAAAATTTGGACTACTTAGTCACTCAGTTTAACAGTAATGAACTCTGACCCCACTGCAGTCAAATATCTGGTTCAAAATATAAACATTAAATCAGCTGACCTTCAGTTACTTCAACCTTCTGGACAAAAGTAATTCTAACAAACGGATGAGTCAGCATTTAACTAATCTTATATTTCCTGTCCAACCAAATAAAAACTCCATTTTAAATTTGTTTTCTGATTCAGTCGTTAACAAGTGGAGAACTGGTTACCTTAAAAACCCTCTGAGCCCAAAAGCTGAAGAGGTTCATTTTAAAATTCTCAATAACATTTTTCCATCCAGGGAACTATTAAGAAAATAGTTCCCTGGTTTGATACCAACAGCTGGACCTTCTGTGACAACGACATTAAAACAACAGATCATCCCTTTTTCTCTTGTGTGCAAACTGGAACATTTTGGAGAAACTTTCAGGTCTGGATCTCAATCAAACTTTCCTTACATCATCCCTAAAAGGAGAGAATATAATATTTGGACCCACCCAGAGACAGAAGAACCGACATCATTCTGAACAACCTGCTGATCTTTGCCCAATTCTTCATCCACTGCTGTAAATGAGGAAATAGAAAAGCTGACTTTTCAGCTTTTATACACCTTCTGGTGGAGAACCACTTCAGGACCTTAAATCTGATAAAAACAAACATGCAATACCACTGTTGGACGATAATAATCTGAATTTAGACCTAATGCCCCTTTGTCTTATATTTTTTGTTTCTTTTTTGTCGCTGAGCTTTCCCTCTGTTTGATGTCTGACAAATTGTATTTATTTCTATTTTTCTTTTTCTTTTCTTTTGTTGTTATTGTTGTTTTATAATTATATGTGTGCCTTGAGCCTGTAAAACTTGATTTCTTCATGTAAGTAAATGCCACGTGATCCTGTAAAATTGTTCAGTGTTTAGTAAAAAAAACAAAAAGTTCACCTCTGCAGCGTGATTCTTCTCATAAGTGGCGGTAATGCTACTAAAAGTTTTTTGCCAACCGCCAGTAAAACCAAAAAGTTAAAGAAGAAGAAGAAGAAGAAATTCTTCCGGTAGGGACTCACTCTCGACCAATCACAATCAAGCTTCAGAAATACCGGGCGGAAGTTGGATTCCAGTTTCTTCTGAATGAAACTGTTTTCCAGCTGAGGCATTTCAGCTGCTGGTAAAGCCCGGAGGAGACCTTTGCTGCCCCAGCTTCTCTGTCCAGGTAAGAAGCTGCTTCACCTTCAGCAGCAACCAGCGAAACAGTTAGCAGCACCGTTAGCCTGCTAGCTGACTGTTAGCCCGCTAGCTGACTGTTAGCCTGCTAACACGGCTAGTTTTGAGTACTTCAAACACGTGATTATCTATATAACTAAAGTCAGCAGATAAAGTCTCAGTTTGATATTTCTATGTTTTCTTTTGTGATTTGTGTTTTTAACTGACTTCTTAGTTTGTATTTTTAACGCCAAAAGCTGTCAGAACAGCGCCATGTGCGCAGAAGCAGATGCGCAGCTTTCATGTTTACATGTTTATTCATTTAACAGTCGGCACAATAAATACTTACTGTTGTTGAAAACATGGCAAAAAAGATGAAATGAAGAAAGAATTGATACAAAAATCGGTATTAATTCTGTTAATGAGGGAAAGAGAAACAACGAGACTGAGAGCTGATCAGACATAACAAATATTTCAGAACTGGGAGGGAAAACAAAGTGAGACGTGGAAGACAAAAACGTGGAACATATTTTGATGAATTGAATAAAATTAATAGAGACAGATGAAGAACAGAGCAGAAAAACAAAAATCCATTCATCATGTTTTGTTTTTTCAGTTGCCAAGGCAGCATTTTCTACTAGATATTTGATGCTGAAGGTCCTTGATGAGTAGTTAGAAATTATATTTTTTTATCAATAAAAGCAGAAAATACACGGCATATTTTATTTTTCAAAGCACATATTATAGTGAAATTGATATATCCTAAAACCTTTATCTCTATATATACTGCTCAAAAAAATAAAGCGAACACTCAAACAACACAATATAACTCCAAGTACATCAAACTTGGGTGAATTCAAACTGTCCACTTAGGAAGCAACACTGATTGACAATCAACAATGATTTTGTTGTCAGCACATTCAACTTTGTACAGGACAAAGTATTCAATGAGAATATTTCATTCATATTTCATTCATTCAGATCTAGGAATGATATATTTTATTTTTTTGAGCAGTGTATTATTTTGACATTTAGAAAAGAGAAAAAATATAATTCAGGTGAGCTGAAATGAAATAAAGCAAGGTGGTTTCATGCAGTTGATGCATATTTAGAGATGAAACGTTCATCGTGAGACATGTGGGCTCCTGAAGGAGAGAATACAGAAATGGACATGGATTTCTGCTTCTGTCAGGACTGAAAGGATGCTGGAAGCATTTCATTTCCCCGGCCTGAACCACGGCAGCGTTTATCCTCCATAAATCCGACCTGTGTTTGTGGTTCTGAAGGTCTTCCTCCTCTGTGAAGCCATGGATGCAGAAGGCTTCGGGGAGCTGCTGCAGCAGGCTGAGCAGCTGGCTGCAGAAACCGAAGCTGTGTCTGAGCTGCCGCACGTTGAGAGGAACCTCCAGGAGATCCAGCAGGCTGGAGAGCGGCTCCGGTCTCGAACCCTGACCCGGACTTCCCAGGATGCAGCTGATGTTAAAGCGTATGTCATCCATCGCTTCCGATCAGACCTGGACAGACCCGTTTAGCTGTTGGTGGGCTGGTCTGCCCTCTAGTGGCCATCAGCAGCCTCTGTGTCTCACAGTGTGTGCGTGTGCGTGTGCGCGTGTGCGTGTGTGTGTGTGTGTGTGCGTGTGCGTGTGCGTGTGGTGTGTCGTGTGCGTGTGCGCGTGCGCGTGTGTGTGTGTGTGTGTGCGTGTGTGTGTGTGTGTGTGTGTGTGTGTGTGTTCCTCTTCAGCTCCATCCTGCTTGGGTCCAGAGGTCTTGACATATTCCACATCTCCCAGAGACTGGAGAGTCTGAGTGCTGCCACCACCTTCGAGCCGCTGGAGCCGGTCAAAGACACCGACATTCAGGTAGAGTCCCAGAGGCCCGGGCCGGGCTGGGCTGGGCCGGGTTCAACCTGCTAATTTCAGAACCCCAGACCTACACTAGTTCTCTGTAGGGGGCGCAGTAACACCCCTTTAAATGTCAACCGGACTGCCAGTATGAAACAGAGAGACATGTCTTCAAGCATTTTCCATTTTAATAATCAGACAGATGGTGAATTTGGCCAGTAAAGGTTGAACTTTGACCCTTTCTCTGGTCAGCTGATTTCTGCTGGTCCAGGGGCTTTCACAGCTGACAGGAAGAGCAGATTGCTGTTAGTTCTTAGGTTGTTGCTGAACTTCGGTAACTTCAGTTGGAGATCTAATTTACTCCCCTCCCTCCTCCTGTTGCTGCCCCCATCCTCCTCCATTACTTGCCCCCCACTGGGGGAAGAAGTAATGAAACCCCGTCATTAAATAAACATGACCCTTAAGAGCATGATTAGCCTAATTTCAAGACAGACAGACGTCGGAAGCCATCAACTGAGGGTAAAAATCCGTTGCTGTAATTGCGTTGGAGGGGTAATGGGGGTGATGGGGGTAATGAGGGTAATGGCAGGAAGAAGGCAGCCTTATGAAGTGAAGGAAGTGAGAGAGTAACAGCTGATGGAGGGTTAATATGTGACAGAGTGAATGGTTCTTCCTGAACCCCCCATCTCAAATCTCACGTGGTTCAGTCCGTTCACCATAAATCCTCCTGCTGCCGCTCCGCCGTCCTCCATCTCTTCCCGTCTCTTTGGACCGTCTGGACGCCTCAGCATGCGTGAGTCTTCCTCATACTGATGAAGAGTTTCCTCTCTGCTGGGAGGAGGGGGGTCCAGTTCTGGTTCTGGTGTTGGTCTGGATCAGCTCAGTGGTTTTTCTGTCGTTTCTTCGTCTCTGATGATGACTCAGACTGAGCTCAACTCTATGACCTCCTGTTAGAGTCCAGCCTGTTCTGGTTCTGAGGCCCTGCCCGGTTTTCTAGCTCTGTTTCAATGAAACATGATGTTTATTTCTTACTATTAATATTATCATGGAGCATAAATCAGCCTCAGCCCTTGGGGTGAGTTGGGAAGTATTACTCCGTCTGTTGTGGGTACCGGTCAGGTTCTGACGGGTTTGGACCGTACTGATCTGGTCGGCTGCTGCCTTCATCTAGAACAGATGCAGCTCTAATTGCTTTGCTTTTATTATTCATTCTATTTTATTGGCTTCAGATCTATAATCTGTGGTTTGTCCAGTCTATTTGATTTATCTCTATTTTACTGTTCTAGCTCTATTCTTGAAGTTCTCTCCATTTCCTTCCGTTCCTGTTCCTAGTTTTTATCCGACTCGTTCTGTTTGTCCTCAGGGTTTCCTGAAGAACGAGAGGGACAACGCTCTGCTGGCTGCCATCGAGGAGTCCCGCCGCAGGGTCAGTACACTGCCAGAACTGGGCCAGAACTGGGCCAGAACCGGAGGAGAAGTTGCTACTTGCTGGTTTCTCTTGTTGCTGATTTTGATGCTGACCTTTGAACTCGTTCTAGCTGCTTAATAAAGGTGAACTGAGGATCAAGGATTTCCAAAGTGCGGTGAATTGTGGAGACTTTTTCTTTTAATGGGAACAGAATTATAACAAATTAAAATCCTCCAGTAGAAAATGTCGGCTACAGCACAAAGTATTCAATATCCAGCTTATTTTTTATTGCTTTTAATAAATTAATTAAACTTGGCTATATAATTTTGTTAAATTTGTTTTTATTGGTCAGAATTAACAAAAATTGTTTGATAATCTGCTGTGGAGACTTTTCAAAATATGCAAGTCGGGTAATGAGGCAAACCTGCAAAACCCTCTGTATCTTTTGTAGAGGCTTTGAGGGATGAAAAACAAATTGGAGCATTTAGTTTGTCCTTTTTCCACTTGTTATCCTGGCCTGAGAGTCCTGTTGATTCAGGGACAGTGGGGACACGCTGCTACCAGCAAGTAGCAGGTGATTAGCCTGTATCTGGGTTTAATCTGACTGCAGGTTAGAAGGCCGGTGGCGATGTGCTCCAGATTTCTGTCTCCCTCAGCAGGAGACTCAGTTTCTCCTGTCTCCATGGTCTCTGCATCTCGGTGTCTCTGTGGACGGTTAAAGTAGAGCAGCCGGTCCTGGTGGAGATGCTGAAGCCTGAACGATGCAAAGCGATTCCATGTTCAGTGGTGGTGCTGCGGGCCTCCTAGTGAAACCTGGAGCTGTAGTGACACCTGCCCAGGTGTCCATAAAAATGTGACGTCTGTTCCTCCGTCTGTCCGCAGACCTTCCTGCTGGCTGAGGAGTACCACCGGGAGTCCATGCTGGTTCAGTGGGAGCAGGTGAAGCAGAGGGTGCTGCACACGCTGCTGGGGGCTGGAGAAGATGCGCTGGACTTCAGCCAGGATGTGGAGGTACGGCATGCAGACGCTGCAGCTGCGGTTCACTGATCGCTGCACGTTTATCGTCATCATCACAGTACATCAGTATCTGGATGGACAACTGTTCACCTGAACTCTGTGTTACCGATCAGAAATCGCATCGTCATCATAATTTCCCCCAAATTATCACGTTTTTCTGCGATTCCCTCCAGAATTGGATGATCTCTCCTGGAATTGATCATCACTGTTTGATTGACAATGTTATCCATCCTCCACACTGTTAGCCGTCGCTCTTCCTCCATGCAGCTTGTGTTTTGCCATCCAGACTGGTTTCATCCTCCCACCATGAAGCTAAACATTCAGAGTTATTAGATGTTTATGTTTATTTCTGAAACATAATCTGATAGTCTGCAGCTGCTGGTGAGGAAATGGCAGGAATCAGACAATCTGATCAGAAAAGACATGCAGGCAGTTCAGTGGAGTGAACCGGAGCTCCAGAGGGCTGGTTCGGGTTAGACATCCGGGTCGGTTCTCTGTGACGGTGCGTGTGACTCCTGCTTGTCTGTTGCAGCCCAGCTTTGTGAGCGAGGCGGCGGCTCCGGGCCGCAGCGCCCTGAACAGCGTGGAGGTCGCCTACGGACGCCAGGTGAGTCAATCAGAACCAAACGGAACCTTTGGGTTTCTGCGGCAGAACTTTCTGCTCGGTGTTAATAGACGTTCTGTAGAGGTTTTGTTACCGTTTAGATCCACACAGCTCAGTGCTAGCAGATGTTCATCATCACCCTCCTCAGAGCCGCCAGAAGCTCAGAGATGGTGGAGGCTTTTATTTTGAAGGTGGCTCTGGCTGGAGTCCTGAGAAACACCTGGCTCCAAAATTAGCATAAAAAAATAAAATGTTCATTTATTGATCATAATGGCCTGTTTTTTGTTTGTTGCACAAAGCTTTAAAATTTTGGTCTTTAAAATTTAAAGTTTTGGAAACGCTATAGATTTATTTGTGCTAGTTCTGGTTGGGAGCCAATCCATCATGTTACCAGAATAATGTCATCATGTCACTGCAATACATTCATCACGGTAACGGAATAAATGTGTAATTTTAGGAGAACTGCAACACAAACGATCAGAAATTAAAATGAGGGATGTTGAGCATCTTGTGAAGTTCAGTGTTTTGTTCTGGTGAAAGCGTCTTTATTCTCCTCTGGTTCCTGAAATCAGCCCAAGCTAACGAGCTATTAGTTGGTGGCGTTACCATGGCAGCCGTGCTAAAGCAGCTGGCCCGTCTTTTGGCTGAAACCCGGTCGCACGAAGCCGGGAGGGGGCCGATCGATGGAACCTATTGATTGACCAGGCAGCGGGCGCTTCCTGCCCGCTGCCTGACGCAGGACTTCACCAGAAGATGTGTCGCCACATTGCATGCGGCGTCGTCTGCCTCATCTTCATCGTCCTGTTTGAAGACCTCTTCAACATTTTGATTCTCCTGCTGCTGTTTCTCACCGTCAATCATTTCAGTCGGCCGTAACGTTTCGCTTTCAGATCTACGTTTTCAACGAGAAGATCGTCAGTGGACACATCCAGCCCAGCCTGGGGGATCTGTGCGCCGCCGCTGCCGCCGGCATGGACGACAAGGTGGGGCCACCACCTCCTCTTCCTGTTCACACTCCTAACCTTTGACCTTTAATTCATGCAGGTTTTCTATATTTAGACCATAAATGTTTCTGTTGTATCGAGCAAAAACAATCAGGACAGCAGTTATTGAGACTGAAACTTTAATAACCTGGATAACTTTACAATCCATACAGCGACAGAGATCCTACACAGGAGGCGCCGGGCGGGCAGGGCGGGGCGGGGTGGGCGCGGGCGGGGCCGGGTGGGGGGCGGGGCGGGCTGGGCCGGGTGGTGGGTGCAGGGCGGGGCCGGGCAGGGCAGGGCGGGCGGGGCCGGGCAGGGCGGGGCAGGGCAGGGCGGGGCGGGCAGGGCCGGGTGGGGCAGGGCCGGGCGGGGTGGGGTGGTGCCGGGCGGGGCGGGGCCGGGCAGGGCGGGGCGGAGGCGCTTTGCTGAGGCGTCTGCCGTGTTTTAGAACTAAAAGATGTTCAGTTGACAGGAAATGTAAAAACATTACTGGGTAATTATATGTTATGGGAAAACATCGCCTGTGAAACTATATAAACCCACAGCTAGTCTTAAAAACATAAAAAATTAAATTAAGATGAAAATGAATTATTTGCACTTCTGTTTAATCCAAGTTAAATCAGCAGCTCTTTAGCTGCTCTAACGTTTCTGTGTGTCGAGTTTTTAACCAGGGGACAGAAACTGTTCTGGTTGGTCCAGTTTATGGGACGACATTTTCAGATCTCCGCGCTCATTAACTCTAAGTGGACAAAACATTTGATGTGGTTTGATGCTTTGTGTAAACAGAAAAATAATGATAAAATAATATAGAAGCAGCGTGATGCGTGAATACGAGCGAAAGCTCCTCACCGGCTGAACCTGCACGATGAGGTCAGCGCTGTTCGCTAACCGCTAACGCTCCGACCAACCGGGAACAGGGCAGACGGCGCCACCCGCTGGGCAGCGAGTTGAGATGGAAACGACCCACATAACTTGTTCACAAATATAAATCATTCTCAACGCTCCTCTGAAAGAAAGACTACAGGTTATTCTTCCTGCGGTTCATAGCAACCAGAGCTAACGCAGCGTTTAAACGCTGACCTGGATGTGGAGTTCTCCAAAGAAACGTGAACATGTAAACATCCATACAGGTCAGTCAGTGTCCAGTTGGACTGAAAGGAGGCGCGATCCGCGCCGAGGTCAACTTAAGGAACAAAGCAGCGCAAGGCCCAGCGCTGGGATTGGTTCAACTTCTCTTTTAGGAGTAAATCCACTCCGCCAGTGAAACGCTCAGAGCAGCAGAGATGCTTTCAATCCGGATTAAATTGAAAATGTGATTTTCCTAATAACAAAAACAAGCAACAACTAGCCTGGTGGGGCGAGTAAAGGCTTTTTGGGGAAACCCTGCTAGAACAGCAGATGTCTGTCTCTGAGCAGTATTTGTGGCTGGTTCCTGCAGAACGTGTCGGACCTCTGGCTGATGGTCAAGCAGATGACCGACGTGCTACTGGTTCCGGCCAGAGACGCGCTGAAAAGTCGCACCGCTGTGGAGATGCAGATGGCCTTCGTACGGCAGGCGCTCGGCTTCCTGGAGAACCGGTACCGACCCGGAAACACTTATGCCTCCGGTTCTGATCTTCGGTCTCAGCTGAGCGCTTCTCCTGGTCTGCAGGTACAAGAGCTTCACCATGGGAACCGTGTTCGGCAACCTGCATCAGGCACAGCTGGGAGGCGTGCCCGGCACCTACCAGCTGGTCCGAAGCTTCCTGAACATCAGGCTGCCGGGGCCGCTGCCGGGCATGCAGGTGCACTCGCATACGCTTTGGTCACATTTCATAATTGGAAAGAAAATCCCATTTCATCAGAAATGAGGTTTGACATCCAGGGGGGAGCGACGTCCCAGAAAAGGAACCTTACCTTACTGGTAAGGAAACCAGTGAGGGTGCGTGCAGCTGATGGCTCGTGTCACTTCCTGCAGGACGGCGAGGTGGAGGGCCAGCCGGTCTGGGCCGTCATCTACTACTGCCTGCGCTGCGGCGACCTGAATGCCGCCATGACGGTGGTGAGCCGGGCGCAGCATCAGCTGGGAGACTTCAAGTCCTGGTTCCAGGAGTACATGAGCAGCCCGGACAAACGGTAGGACCCGGTCCAGGAGATCGGTTTGGACCCGGACATGAAGCTGACCTTTCACCTCTCCCGCTCTCAGCCTCTCTCCAGCGTCGGAGAACAAGCTCCGCCTCCACTACCGCAGAGCTCTGAGGAACAGCGCCGACCCTTACAAGCGGGCCGTCTACTGCCTGATCGGCAAGTGCGACGTCAGCGACAGCCACGGCGAGGTGGCGGACAAGACGGACGACTACCTGTGGCTGAAGGTGGCGCTGTGGTGCCGGTGGGGAGGAGGCGTGGGGCCGGTCTTCTTCTCTAATGCCTCTGTACTTCTGCTGTAGCTGAACCAGGTCTGCTTCGACGATGACGGCAGCAGCTCTCCTCAGGACAGACTGACGCTGCCGCAGCTGCAGAAGCAGCTGCTGGAAGACTACGGTACACGCTAATGCTAACGCTATCGCTATCTTCATCATCATCATCGTAAAGATGGCCGCTGCTGCTGTAACAGTTCAGCTCTTGATCTGCTGCTGGAAACTTTTCCACTGAATCCGACTGGAAGCCCAGAAACTTCTTCACTCCTCCTCATCCTCTCCTGCATCTTTCTCCATCTCTCTGTTTCTCTCTCTGTTTCTCTCTGTTTCTCTCTGTTTCTCTCTCTGTTCTCTCTCTGTTTCTCTTCTTCTCTTCTGTTTCTCTCTTTCTCTCTGTTTCTCTCTGTCTCTCTCTGTTTCTCTCTCTGTTAATTAAAACAATGACCTGTTGACTGATGACCTGATGGTCTCATGACCTGATGACCTGATGACCCCTCTCTCAGCGTTTCTAGTTTCTGCTGAAACTTGATGTGGCGTTTAGGAAACTGCAGCCATCAATATTTATGAAGTCATGTCCTGGTGACCTCTGACACCTCAGACACGATTTTCTGCTTTCCACATGAAGGACTTCTTTCTTCCTCTCAGGCTCATCCCAGAATGACCTCTGACCTTTGACTTGAGACAGCGTCTGACCTGGCAGGCCAGTCTTGGACTTTTTGGTTGTGACTTCATATTTCCTGTTGATCTTTTCTTCAGTATTTAAGAGTCTGCAGCTCTCTGGTGCCAGAGGAAGTTTATTTTTGTCCTGGATGATCTGATCCCTCCATCTTGGAGCCGCTAACGTCTCCGCCTCCCTGTCTTCTCGTCCAATAGGAGAGTCCCATTTCTCGGCCAGCCAGCAGCCGTTCCTGTACTTCCAGGTGTTGTTCCTGACGGCTCAGTTCGAGGCGGCCGTGGCCTTCCTGTTCCGGGTGGAGCGGCTGCGCAGCCACGCCGTGCACGTGGCCCTGGTGCTGTACGAGCTGCGGCTGCTGCTGAAGTCGTCGGGTCAGAGCGCCCAGCTGCGTGAGTCGTTTTTCTGCCACCGCAGCGATCCGCGCTGCGGGGAACGTGGTCACAGCGTCTCCGTGTCCCTGCAGTGAGCCAGGAGCCCGGAGACCCGCCCATGGTCCGCCGCCTCAACTTCATCCGCCTGCTGATGCTCTACACACGCAAGTTTGAGTCCACCGACCCGCGGGAGGCCCTGCAGTACTTCTACTTCCTGCGGTACGTCTTTCGTCGCGCTTCTGCTGCTGGGTGAGCCCCCGTCTCTAACCGCCGCTGCCCGTCTGTCCTGCAGCAACGAGAAGGACAGCCAGGGGGAAAACATGTTCATGCGCTGCGTCAGCGAGCTGGTCATCGAGAGTCGAGAGGTGAGCGACTCGGATCAGGAAGCTTCCTGTGCCGAGCTTCCACTTGTTTTCATTATACAGAAACGATTTGAGGTTTGCTTCAGGTTCTGCTCCTGACGGCACAGAACCGAAGCATTTTTTATTGGACAAATCCTGTCACCATCCTGTGGGTGGTGACGCCAACCCGAGCCCAGAGGAGGATGGAGGCATCACCAATCGATCCCAGAACAGGCCGGCCAGCCGATTGCTGACAGACACAAACATGAACACATGAAAAAGAACTAAAAGAACTAAAAGAACTAAAAGAACTGGTAGATGAACCAAGATGAACCAACATGTAGCAGCTGCATGAAGTCAGTTAGTTCTGTGCTGGAGGACAATATCAGTATCTGCAGAAGCAGCTACTTTTAGACGCTGCTGTTGTTTTAATTTTGAGGACTTTCAGTTTAACACTTTACTGATTCCCTGATTTTACAAGCAGCTTTTTTAAGGAGAATCACATCAGGACAACAATAACTAGCTTTTGTTTCTGAGGTTCTGCTCTTTGTGCTCTCAGCCCTGCAGTTTGACATGCTGCTGGGAAAACTGGAGAAAGACTGGCAGCAGGAAAGGCGAGACGTCCTCCTCCTCTTCCTCCCTCTTCCTCTCCTCCTCCTCCTTCCTCCTCTTCTCGCCCTCTTCCTTCCTCTTCCTCGGGTCTTCCTCGCCTTTCCTCCTCTTCCTCGCCCCCTTCCTCGCCCTTCGTCCTCTTTCCTCGTCCCTCCCTCCTTTCCTCCTTCCTCGAGCATGTAACTGAACGAAGTCACAAC